>JAHTLZ010000120.1:129951-153427 GCA_023846285.1 Phrynocephalus versicolor
ACCAGTAAAACTCACACTAGCCCTAACGCGGTGGGTGGGTGGGGAACACCGGAAACAAACTGGCTGTGGGCTGGGGGGAGGAGCCGCCCTTTATAGGGCGCTCCTCCCCCCTCCCATCTTTCAGGACGTCACATCCTGTCTCGCCCCTCGCCACTCTCGTGAGGGGCAAATCGTCCCCGCCGGCGGACGAGTCGCCGGCGGGGCGTTCATTGCCCCCCCTCCACTCGAAATGACCAGGCGAGACAGTGTGATGGGGGTAAATGGGCCACACTTTATTAATACATATAACAACAAAACAACAAGAGGAGGGGCCAGGCATTCATAGCTTGGTTGGAACCCCGAGGTCTCCCGGGACCCCTCCAACTGGGCCGCATCGGGTGAGCCACGCACCCCCAGGTGGTGCTGTCATCCGACAGCACCCCCAGGCCAGTTAATTAAATTGCTCCTCCCTGCCGCTGCTGTCGCCAAACTGGGAGTTGCCAGCGCAGGGAGTCATTTACTTACCCCCACCCCAGCACCAAGACCTCTCGGCCCGCAGCGCTGTGGTTAAGGATGTTTGCCACCAGATGTTAATTTAGCGCTCACCACTGCCCTCAATTAGCTTTAGCCGCCACTGCCGCGGGCCTAGCTATGCTATGGCCCCGGTCACCCATTCAAGCCAGTTCAGCAGCCAGGCCCCTCTTCAGATCCCGCAGGAACAACTCGTTGCCCTCGTCCGTCAGGTGTATACCGTCTGGCCTGTAGAGCTCCGTCTTAGTCACCGCAAACTCCGGGTGGCCCACCACCGCCCCAAACTCCCTGCAAACTGCACGACAAACCTCTTGGTTCACACCCCGCCTTGAGCGATTCAGTTTTTGTGGGTCACAGCCACTCCCCCAGACTAGGCGTGGGATTATCGTTGACCATAAGACTTTGCAGGAGGGGAAGCATGCCTTCCAAGTCGCCAAATCTCTCAGAATCTCGAGTATTAGAGATTTACCCGTTTGCCGGGTCAAATCGTTGCCTCCCAGATGAATCATTAAGATGTTCGGCGGGAAACCCCTGGCCGCAGCCGTAGCCACGCCCAGAAACTCCCGCCATCTCATCCCCCTTTTACCCCACCATTCAATGGTTATTCGATGACCCAGCCCCAGGTTGGTCCCCCAGCCAGTCCTCCGAGCAAAATGTTCCGCCCAGTACACGTAACTGTGGCCCACAAAAACAACTCTCGCCCTACACCCACCGTCTTGGATTCCTGAGAAGACAAAAACAACACGTTACATAGCCGGCAACGGCCGTACATATCTTTTATAACAATGGGAAGTCCACCTCCCCAGCTGGCGAATTGAACCCTGGTCATATCCCATGGCCGCCGCCGTGGATGCAGCGCCGATTCGGAAGGAGTGTGTCCCGAACCTGAGTGTTCCTAGTCCCATTCGCCCCAATACCCTGGTGGTCAAAGTTGAGAACTGGAATTTTGTCAAAGGGCTACCGTCTTGGTGACTAAATAGGCACCCCTCGCCCCGACCCCGGACCTCTAAGTAATCTCTCATGGCTGCCACCGGGCATATCGCCCGCACGGAACACGGGCCCAGGTGCAGTGTTGCCCCTTTTCCCTTCTGGTCCGTCTTGGACCGTCTAATGCGGACAACCATGTCGGCGGGAGACATCTGTAGGTCGGTGACCTGAAGTGCAGTACGTGATGTATCCCGCCCACTCGCTGCGACCAGCTCGCTGATGCGCAGGGCTCCGAAGAAGGCCAAGAGCGAGGCCGCCCTAAACAGGGCCACCTCAAAAGCGCTGGAACATACCTCAGCCCATTTGGCGCCCATGCGCTCCAACAGCTGGGGCGAAAGGGGGAAACGGCTGTCCCGTGTACGTCCCCGCTCCCGGGCCCAACCCGACACCATGCCCTTGACCCTGAAGTCCTTAGTTGAATCCGGATGGCCCTTGATCTTAGCATAAAATGCCAAGGCGGCCAACCTCCCCTGTAAGGAACTCGGCGCCAGCCCCCGCCAGTGTAAATGCACGAGAAATTGCTGTAGATGCTCTATGGGCAGGGGCCAGGTATGGGCCAGGCCTTGCGCGTCCCTAAATGATGTAAACTCAGCCATTACAGATTCATATCCCCTTTGGGTTCTGGGCACGACAGAGCGGGATAGAGCTCTGTCAGCCTCAGCCCTCCAACCCGCCATACCTCTGCCGGGATCTCCACTGGATGGTCGGCCGCTCCTGGGGCCATAGCCCGAAAACGCTCGGCCTGTCGGCGGGACAAAGCATCGGCTATGTCATTGTTGACCCCGGGGACATGGCGGGCATGTACTACTATGTTAAACTGGAGGGCCCTCAACACAAAGGCTCGGACGAGCCTCATCACCCTAGGGGACCGGGATGTTAAGCTGTTGATGACATAGACCACTGCCTGGTTGTCACACCAGAAGTGGACTACCGAATTGGCCCACTCTTTGGACCATATGTATAGGGCCACCCATATAGGGAATAGCTCAAGGAACGTGAGGTCCCTAGTCACGCCCTCTGCCTGCCATGCCAGAGGCCATACGCCACTGCACCATTCTCCTTTACAATAGATGCCGAATCCCAGGCCACCAGGAGCATCAGTGAACACCTGAAATTGGGCCCCCAGCCGTCTCTCATCCCTCCAGAAGGATACCCCATTAAACCCTTCTAGGAATAGGCCCCATACCTCCAGGTCCTCCCTCATCTCAGCCATCACCCTGGTCCTATGGGAAGGTCGCCCCAGTCCGCTCATAGCAGCGCAGAGCCGTCGCAGGAACGCCCTCCCCGGGGCCACCACTTTGCACGCAAAGTTAAGGTGGCCCACTAGCTCTTGTAGTTCCTTCAGGGAAATTTTCCGGCGCTGCTGGGCCTGCCGCACCCTGTCGCGAAGGGCATGCAGCTTATCCTGGGGGAGCCTGCAAGCCTGGGCCATGGTATCTATCTCAATCCCTAGGAAGGTAAGAACCGTGCTGGGTCCTTCGGTCTTTTCCTCAGCTAATGGTAGTCCCAACTCACGGGCTAGTGCGCGGAAGCGATCCAAAAGGGCCCCGCACCTGCCGGAGCCTGCTGGGCCGGCAAAGAGGTAGTCATCAAGGTAATGGGCCGTGCTCGCCCAACCCGTGGAGTGTCGAAGGCGCCACTCCACGAAGGCGCTGAATGTTTCAAAGATGGCGCAAGATACTGAGCACCCGAAGGGGAGGGCCCGGTCCATGTAGAACTGTCCTCTAAAGCGGAAACCCAGGAGCTCAAAATCCTCCGGGTGTACGGGGAGGAGGCGAAAGGCCGACTTGATGTCGCATTTCGCCATCTCCGCCGCCACCCCGCAGGCCCGCACCATGCGCACGGCCGCGTCAAAAGAGGTGTATTTGACCGTGCAGAGCTCCTGCGATATTCCATCGTTAAGGGACAATCCCGTGGGATGGGACAGATGGTGAATTAGCCTAAATTCCCCCGGGACTTTCTTCGGGACCAGGCCAATCGGGGACACCCTCAAGTTTGGTACTGGCGGGTCTTCGAAGGGGCCAATGACTCGTCCCTCCTCCACCTCCTTGGCTATCTTCTGCTCTGCCACTCCTTCTGCCATCTCTAGGGATTTAAGATTCTTCGCCAGCCGGGGTGCGCGCACCCCCTCAAACGGAATACGGAAACCAACTTGAAAACCATGAACTAGAAAACGTGCCGCCTCCCTGTCGGGGTATGCCGCTGCCCAGCGCTGCACCACCCCCAGTTTAATTGGGCTGGGTCCCTTTTGGAGGAAGGCCGTCAGGCCCTCCACTCTTCTTGGGTCCCCCCCCGTCTCTGGGCTTCCCCTGCTGTGGGTGGGCCCTGTAACAGGTAGTAGCCGGGTGCTGGGCTCCGCACACAGCGCAGTCATGTCTGAAGCGGCAGGGCCTCCTGTTGCACACTCCCTGGCCATTGTACTCCCAGCAGACCAGCCGGACATGAACCTGCTGGCCCGCAGTGTGGGCATTCGTCGTGGCCGCTCCCCTCCGTATAGTGTGGCCGCTGTCATACCTGTCGCCCAGCACCGGCCGCGCTGGGATCATGATCTGCAGCCAAAGGGGCGGCAATGGCTCATCCCAGCGAATGTAGGGGTCTAGCGCCGCCCTACGGCGAAACTCCTCATCATACCTAAGCCATGTGTGTGCCGGGAAATCTACAAACACCCTGTATATTATGTCCAAGTATTTAAGCATTGCCTGGGCCCGCCATGGGTGAGCCTGCAACGTCAATGACATAAAAATCAGGTACCCTGGCAGCCACGTAGCCCAGGACCGTTCCGGCTTCTTTTTGAGCCGCCGCTCCTTATCCTGAGGGTCCTCCTTCTCCAAATCCTTCGTGTCCAGCTCGCGATTGAGCAAGCTAAAAATGTCTACAAACTCCCCTCACCAAATTTTTTCCCTAGTGGATTGTGACAAGTGGTGGCCGAATGGGGATGCATAGTCCCCGAACGGCATGGCGGTTGCTGCCACCCCCGGGTAGCCCGGTGCAGCGCCCATCCCCGGCCATGGTGACATCCTGCCCGCGATATGCCCTATGCCCGACCAACCGGGCCACAGGGGCTGTGCCCACTGCGGTTGCCCACCCGCTTGCGGTGCTTGGTTCTGGCCAGGTCCGCCCATGGTGTGCGATGGCTGCCCCGGCCCGGGGCCCATACAGGGGGGCGTCGGCCGGGCATCCAGGCCGGGATGGGGCCCCACGCCGGGAGCATAGTGGCCGGCATCGACTGGCCGGGCGGCGTCTGATATGCTCCCTGGGATGGGGTCACCACCCCGGCCGGACCGGCACTGCCCGGCCAAGGCCAGGTTATTGTGGGCGCAGATTCAGGCGCGCATGCCAACTCACACGGTGTCGCGCTCTCAGTTGCCATCACCAGGGGCTGTTGGTCATCCGCCTGTTCGCCCGGAAGGACATCCTCAGCATCCGCACCGGTCTGGGCCGGGCGCGGCCGCTTCGCTGCTGCCGGGGCCGGGTTCGACCCCACCGAGGGGCCTGGGACAGCCTCTTGTTGCTCGACGGCTGCAAAACGTAATGACATATCCTGTATGATAGCTGTTACTTGTGCCTGCTTCTGAGCAAGGGCAGGCCCAGTCCCCACCTGAGGAGCTGCGCCCGGTTGCTGCCCCGGGCGCGCCGCTCCTTTAGATGCCTCCAGCGCCTGCAGGCGGGCTTCCATTTGCTGCAGAGTGGCCAGCTGCACATCCACGGCATCCCCACCTGGTGCCTGGGCCTGGGGTGCGGGCTGGTTTGCTGCAGGCCGCTGCCCCTTCCGGCTCTTCCTCGCCCTGCCCGGCGCCATCCCCGCTGCCCTGTCTGTACCACCGGGCTTGGCCTGGCCAGTCAGGCCCACGTGGCCTCCTGATTGGCGAGGGGAAGTTGAGGCCTGTCACCGCCCAGCCGGGCGGCCGCCCTGCTCCTATCTCCTCGACCCCCCTCCCTTAGCTTGCGGCCTAAGCACCCTGGAATAGTTCAAGGCCGCAGGCCCCGCCAAGGCCTGGTGTCTCTCGGAGAGGGGGCTGCCCTGTGGAGGGCCTCTGGGCCTGCCTCGGTGGGCCCCCTACGTCTCTCCCCGGGGCCTACTCCCTCCTGGCCTTCCCCTGCGTCGGCCCCCTGCTAGAGAGATTCGGGCTTCAATGGAAAGGCCCTTCCCTTGGGTGGCCTCTCCCTCCCCCTTGCAGGACCGTTCCGGGGCAAAGGAAGGGTGTCCCAACGACGAGCCCCGTTCGGCTGGTGTGGCGTGTACACGCTCCCTGCGCCGCTATGAGGGCGGCGACGGGCCCCTCCTGCACGACTCGCCCGGCCTTGGTGCGGCTTCTCAGTGGCCTCCCGCAGGGCAAAGCAAGTAGAAGGGGGGTATGTGGGGGGGGGGGGTGTCTAAGGCCCCGCTGCCCAGGCCGCGCCGCAGGCACGGCCTGGCAAGACTACTTCCCGGGTCCCCGGGCTATGTCCGGCCTTCACCCCCGCCCCACTCGGGCCCGTTTGAGCCGGAGCCCTGCGGCCGCCTCTTTTCGAGTGCCGCCCGGGCTGCCTGGCTCCGCTCACTCGGGGGGGCGGAGGGCAGCCGCTGCTCCCCCAGTCCGCCGCCGCTCGTCGCTCCGGTCTCGCTGGCCGTTCGGGCGCGCCGCCGCCCATCCGCCGCGGCGCCGGTCCTCCCCGTCTCAGGCTTCTCTCGCCGGGCTGCGTTGGTCCCGCCCGGCAAGCGGGGACACTTCCTCGCCGCCTCCGACGTGGCTTGCCCGGGCTCGGCTACCGACTCCCGTCAGCCAGTCACGCCGCGTCGTCTTCGCCGCCTCGCAGCCTCCAAAATGGCACCCGCCACGTGGCTCCCGACCAAGCTCCGGCGTTCGTGGTGCTTTCGCAACGAACGCCGGAAACAAACTGGCTGTGGGCTGGGGGGAGGAGCCGCCCTTTATAGGGCGCTCCTCCCCCCTCCCATCTTTCAAGACGTCACATCCTGTCTCGCCCCTCGCCACTCTTGCGAGGGGCAAATCGTCCCCGCCGGCGGACGAGCCGCCGGCGAGGCGTTCATTAGCCCTCCTCTATTTGGCACTGGTTTTGAGGCATCCAGAGCTGTTGCCTCATCTGGAGTTCTGTGTCCAGTTCTGCACTCCACACATTTATTTATTTATTTATTTATTTATTACACTTGTATACCGCCCCATTCCCACAAGGGGACTGTGGGCGGTTCACAACATACAGATAAAACAGATAAAAATCAATACCAAGAACAATAACAATAAAAGAGTAAAATCCAAGAGCAATTAGGCGGGCAAAAAAAAAAAAAAGAAAAAAAATATATATACACAGGTCCCTATGCATCGCCGTAGGCTTCTCGAAAAAGAAAGGTCTTCAGATTCTTCTTAAAAGCCGCCAGCGATGGAGCCCGCCGTAGTTCACTGGGAAGTCGATTCCAAATGGAAGGAGCCACCACCGAGAAGGCCCGCCCACGAGTGCTCGCCCTACGGGCCTCCCTCGGGGTGACTGTCCGCAGTGAAAGAGCCACCGAGGAGCGGGTGGGTCGGGCCGGATCTAATTGCCGGGTGAGACGCTCCGTCAAATAAGATGGGGCCAAGCCATGGAGGGTTTTGTAAGTCAAAACCAACACCTTGAACCTTATTCGGGAGGCAACGGGCAACCAGTGTAGGCGGACCAGAATAGGGGTGGCACGGTCGTAACGGCGCGCGCCAACCACCAGCCTGGCCGCCGTATTCTGGACCCGCTGCAATCGCCGAACAAGGTTCAAGGGGAGCCCCATGTAGAGAGCATTGCAATAATCCAGCCTCGACATGACCAGCGCCTGTACCACAGTCCTCAGGGAACTCTCATCGAGGTACGGGCAAATCTGGGCGATAAGCCTTAGATGGTAAAAGGCCGACCTGACCACGGCTGACACCTGGGGTTCCAGGGTCAGGTCTGGGTCCAGGACGACGCCCAGATTCCTCACTCTTTGCGCCAGCTGGGGGGCGGACCCACCCAAGCTGGGAAGAGGGCCACAGTACCCCTCCGAAGAGCCCCCGAAGAACATAACCTCGGTCTTGCCTGGGTTGAGCCGTAGCCTGTGAGTCCTGGTCCAGTCCAGTACCGCAGCCAGGCAGCGATCAAGGGTCCGGACGGCCTCCACTGCACAGGTGGAAAAGGAGAGATAGAGCTGCGTGTCATCAGCGTACTGATGACAGCAGACTCCATAACTCCGGATGATCTCAGCCAGCGGCTTCATATAGATGTTAAAGAGCATTGGGGAGAGTGACGACCCCTGCGGCACCCCACAAGGAAGTGTCCAGGGAGCCGACAGCTCACCCCCCAAGCTCACTCGCTGGGTACGGCCCCCAAGGAAGGACCGGAACCAGGCCAAGGCCTGGCCTCCAATCCCAACCTCCGAGAGCCGTTCCAGCAGGATACCGTGGTCGACGGTATCAAAAGCCGCTGACAGGTCGAGAAGGACCAGCAGGGTAGAGCAACCCCTGTCAGCCCTCCTCAACAGATCATCATGCAGAGCGACCAGAACCGTCTCGGTCCCGTGACGCGGCCTGAACCCGGACTGGAAAGGATCCAAGACATGGTTCTCCTCCAGGAATGACTGAAGACGCAGGGCGGCGACTCGCTCAATCACCTTGCCCAAAAAGGGAACATTGGCTATGGGACGATAGTTGGACAAATCGTCCACAGCCAAGCCGGATCTTTTAATAATGGGCTTCACCACCGTCTCCTTCAGAAGACTGGGAAAAATCCCGTCTCTGAAGGAGGCCGAAGCAATCAGTGAAGCCCATTTCGGCATGCTCCCCCCTGTGCTCTTAATCAACCAGGCAGGGCAAGGGTCGAACGGAGAGGCCGCAGGCCTGCAGTGTCCCAGCACCCTGGAGGCATCCACAGGTGTAACAGGTCCGAACTCAACAAACCGAGGCGACCGAGGCGGCCCGACGCTGGCCATGACAGGGGCCGGATCAGAGCAACCGGTGTCCAGCTCGGAACGGATGGCCTCTATCTTAGATTTAAAATAGGCTGCGAATGACTCGCTAGTGAAATCACTAGGAGGAGGCCCTGGCGGAGCGGGATTGGTGAGGTCTCGAACCACACGGAATAATTCCGCTTGACGATTCGAGGCCTCACCAATTCTCAGGGCGGCAAAAGATCTCCTAGCCGCCCTTATCGCACGGGAATAGCGACCGTTCAACGCCTTAACCGCAGCCCAATTCTGAGCCGTCCGAGCGTTCCGCCATCTGCTCTCTAGCCTTCTCCGCTCTTGCTTCATCGCCCGCAGCTCCTCGGTAAACCAAGGAGACATGCGGGCTCGGCATCGGATCAGGCGCTTGGGGGCGATCCGGTCGACAACCCCAGCCACCTCCTCAAACCACCTTTGGGCTAGGGAGTCGGCCGGATCGTCATCCAAACCGTCTGGAACATCCCCGAGGGCCTCCGAGAACCGCATAGGGTCCAGGAGCCCCCGGGGATGGGCCCAGATGGACGGGCCTGGCTCCCCGCGGGGCGGGGTGGCTACCGCAATAGAGAAAGTCAGTAGATAGTGATCTGACCATGACACGGGCCGGGCCTGCAATCTCCCGACCCCCAGATCGAACCCCCACAATGTGGAGGCAAAAACCAGGTCCAGGGTGTGTCCACCTTTATGAGTAGGGCCGATGACTAACTGAGACAGGTTCATGGAGGCCATGGACTCCATGAATTCCAGAGCTACTCCAGACAGCCCAGCCTTGGCGTGCACATTGAAATCCCCCACCACCAATAGGCGGGGGGACCTCAAAAGTGCCGCCGAGATGAACTCGGAGAGCTCGGTACACGAGCACTACCCCAAACCTGTCCCTTTGGCCCACCATAAGGTGGAGACAT
Organism: Phrynocephalus versicolor; assembly: GCA_023846285.1. NCBI lineage: Eukaryota > Metazoa > Chordata > Lepidosauria > Squamata > Agamidae > Phrynocephalus > Phrynocephalus versicolor. The sequence goes on from JAHTLZ010000120.1 coordinate 139,291, forward strand.
TCCAATCCCGGACTCACCAACATTGCGGATCTACTGACACAAAAGGAGTCCCTAAAGACCATAGCCACCCCGCCCCCCTGCCCCCCCCGGCCTGCCAATCTGCTCTAAACGGTAGCCCTGGGGGCAAAGGAGGGTGAGGGAAGCCCCACCCCCCTCGCCCACCCAGGTCTCCGTGATGAAGGCCAGGTCGGCACTCTCGTCCACAATCAAATCGTGGACGAGCGGGATCTTATTATGTACCGACCTGGCATTAATAAGCAGACAGGACAGACCAGGGGGACAGACGGTTTGGATCCCATCCATTTGGCGGCGGACCAACGGGTCAGAATGGGGGACAGGCAATAAATGTCTGTCCCGAGTTCTCCTTGGCCGATCGGCCCGTCGACCCACAGCGTATCTCCCGCGGCCCGACACCACCCTGATGGAACGCCCGGTGGACTCCATGGATCTCAAGTGGTCGAGGCCCAGACCCAAAAGAAACGCAAAAAAAAAACAAAAACAAAAAACAAAAACAAAAAACAAATAAATAACAACGAAATACAAAACTACAAATACAAAATACAAAATACAAAATACAAGATGAACAAAGCCAATAAGTAAATAAAATACAAAATAATATAAGGAAAAAGAAAATACAATATAATATAATATAAAACTATAGAGAGCTCTCAAGGCCACAGGTGGAAACAAGGAGGGGGAAAACGGGAGGGGTACGGGAGAAATCATGTCCGCCAGCTATGACCATTAACAGAGAAAAGTCCGCAGCCTACAAAGGCTGTCGGAGTCTCCGAACAGTCACAGGCAGCGGAGATGAGCTCGTGAGTCTGAGTGGATAGAAGAACACCAAGCACAGAGATCTTGAAGATAGTCTTCCCTTCCGATGTTAACGGAGCCGGGGAGCAGAGGGCCAAGATGAAAACAGCCGAGCCAGGGTCCCACGGGAGGCGGTCAAGTCAAAGTACATTGCTGACAAAGGGAAGAGGGGTGAAAACAGGCGGGAAAGATGTAAAAACCACGCCAGCCCCCTCACCACCACTCCCCCGAGGCCAAGCGGCCGAGGTGCCAGCCGAAGGAGCCAAAGGTCTCATGAAACCGACGGCCGACATGCCGCCCGCAAACCGGGGTCCAAAGTTGTTAATAGAAAGGGCCAGTCGCCCTCCCGAAGAGGCACCGACGGCCGAATCGCCGTCCGAGTAGCCAGGACTCCACACCATACCCCCAAGGTCAACAGCTAAGCTGCCACCTCGGGGAGTATCTAGCACCGGCGGCCGACCTGCCGCCCGCAAACCTGGGCCCAAAATAACAGGGAGGGCGGATAAACCACCCTCCCAAGATGGCGCCGACGGTCGACCCACCGTCCGAGCAAACAGGTCCCCCCCAAGGGAGCTGCAACGCCGGCGGCCGGCCTGCCGCCCGAGAGCCGAGCACACGCGTCCCCAGAAGCGGGTAGGCCACCGCCCAACAGACAGAGCGCAACAGCACCGGCGGCCGATCCGCCGCCCGAGATCCAACCAAGGCTGCCCCCCCCCAAGGGTGACACACAGACCAGGCCGTAAAAAGGGGGGCAGCAGCTGCAAGGCGGGGGCCAGCAGCTGCAAGGTGGGGGCCAGCAGAAACGGCAAGTCAAAAGCACCTGCCCCCTCCGGCCAACCTCGTCGGCCATGCCGCCGCCCGGCAGCAGGTCCGCGGTCGAAAACGGACACCACAACGGCGGCCGGCAACCGGCGCTCCGCCCAAGTCCAAGCCGCCTCGCTCCCCCAGTAGGTATACCAACGGCCAGGGGGAGGGGAGGGAAGGTGAAAACTAGGGGGGCCAGGGTGAGAGGTGGAAAGAAGAAAAACACACCTGGCCCCCAAACAGGCGGCACCCGGCAACAACGAACGGCCACCATAATGGCCGGGGGGGCCAAAACCCGGGAGCGGCAAATGGAGCGGCAGATGGAAGGTAAGTGCACCAACAACGGGCGCAGGACGCCGCCGACTCCGCGGTCCGGTCACCTCAAAAAAAGGTGGACGGGAGGGAGGGAAAAGGGTCGCCCCAATGGTACAGATTGAAAAAAGCCTCCACGCCAGGGACCCGAAAGAAGAACAAAAGAAACCACTTAAAAAAGGCAGCGTCTCCGGCGTCTCCGGCGTCTCCGACGGTCCGGTAGCGGGAACTCCAGATGGTAATAGGAGAATTCTGGTAGCCAAGCGGTCCAAACAGTCCGAGCATGTCCACGGACCCCTCTGATCCCCCCTACAGGGCCAGAGAACCCTCAGGATAAAAAATTAAAAACGAAAGAAAACCCCAGGCAGCGCTAAAAGGAAGAAAATAAGAGCGCAAGAGCGCAGACAAACAAGGTAGCTGCTGCCGCCCGCCATCTTGGATCCTAAAAGTTTTTAACAGATAGAACAAACTGGAACAAGTCCAGAGGAGAATAACAAGGATGATCAGGGAGGAGACTGGAAATCAAGCCCTGTGAGAAAGGACTGAAGAATTGGACATATTTAGGCTTGAGAAAAGAAGGCAGAGGGAGATATGGTAGCTCTTCTAAAATACTTAAAAGGTAGTCGTACAGAGGAGGGGCAGGGTCTGTTCTCAATCACCCTAGAGTACAGGATGTATAATGATGGGCTCAAGTGACAGGAAGCTCCGGGATTTAGGCTGAATATCAAGAAAAACTTCTTACTGTTACAGCAGAACAAAAATGGAACCAATTACCTCAGGAGGTGCTGAGTGCTCCAGCGCTGGAGGCGTTCAGGAGAAAATTGGACAACCAGCTGTCAGATCTGCTTTGATTTGTATCCTTGCATTGAGCAGGGGGTTGGATGCAACGGCCTTATAAGCCCCTTCCAACTACATTATTCTGTGATTCTAAGATGTGATGTAGCTAAGGTATGAATAACTGTTGCTATGTCAGATTAACCCAGGGAAGGTGTAGTTAGCATAGTAAGCAGAATTGTAGAAAAGCACTACCTTGGCATAAGGCAATAGTACAGAGTCAGTGAGATTTCCTAAATTACAAATATTCCTTTTTTCGGGAATGCAGCCCTCTCTAGACGAAGTTGAATTCCATTTTCCAATTTTTGCTTTTTACCAACCAGCAGCACCTCTATCTTATTAGAATTTAGTTTTCAATTATTCACCCTCATCCAGCCCATTATCAGTTCAGCTTACAGAGACTGGCACTCCTTTCATGTGAGATGTGTCACATATACTTGGCATGCAAGACAGTACTTGCTACTTGTTGAGTTAGCAGGTGGCTGAATTCTTATTTGCTCAAGGTAATGTATGAGAGAATACCCTCAGAGTGTGCAATACATCTGCAACTAAACCAGCAGAAAAAGTCTTGAGCAAATGCTCTTGAACTTTGTCTCTCCACCAAATTGGCTGCTGTTTTTGTTAATTCCATAGGATAATTTCCTCATATAATTGTAAGCCATGGGCAGGTGCTTTCAATGAAGATAGCATATAAAGTTCCTGACTCATTAGCTGGCTAAATGCAGCATAACAATTTGGCTAAATGTGGAAATATGCTGTGTAACAAACCAAGCATAAAATAATTTGGTCTGCACATCAAGCAGACTATCTACCTGACAAACTACTCTGCCTGGAACTGCAAGAGACTGTTGATAGCTTATTCAACCTTTGCTGAATAAGCTCCTTTGCACTCATTCAGAAAAAATGGTTATATTGAATGCTGTGTGTTTGCTCACTCTACTATGGAAGGTGCCTGCAAAACAAAAAAAACAAACAAAAAATGAGTTGAATATGGAAGCATATATTAGAGACTGACACCTGGACACCTAAAGCTAAGTCTGCCCCCCTTCTATCTGCCAGTATGGCCCCAGAGGAAAAGACCCTCATGTTGACTTGCTTTATTTTGAGCTTGGTGTACAAAAGAGACATGCAGTACAATACAAGAGTGGCTAGACAGTGGCTTGGATTTAGAGGAACATGGGGAAATCCAGCTGATTTTTTTTTATTTTTTTATTCAGGCTAAAGTCACATGGAATTTGCAAAGGGGTGAGTAATGGGGGATGGTGTGACTGGTGACGGGGGTCAATCAGGTGGGTATGTAAGTCAATCTGCTTGGTGAAGGGGTGGGCAATTAGGCTGGTGAAAGGGAAGGTGATCAGCCAATGGGAGGCAGTTGGGTAGGTGGGGCAATTTGATTGGCAGGGGGCAATTGAGCATCATTGGACAGGCAACCGGAAGGGATTAAGAGTCATTCTGCTGGTGTGGGTGCAACTGGCTGAGGTAATGAATGCATGTTACTTCCATTTTTTAAAAAAATCCTGCTATATGGTATAGTGCTGAAACACATAGCAGTAACTTTTTAAAAAGTGGCAAGGCATACACACAGGTGAAATTGCTTCCAATGAATTGATTCCACATCCAAGGTGAATGAACAGACCTCTGCCAGAGGAACAAAAAAACAACCCTGCACATGTCTTGTGTGTACACATACATTTAAATTGGATTCTTTTCAGCCTAACCCATTTCAAAAGAGGGTCCCCCCCCAGTGGAATTGTTTTTCATTGAGTCTTGCAGTCTCATGGTATGTCAAAAGTACAACATCCTCAGCCGAGTCAATTTAGCATCTAGTTACAGTTCAGGCAGTGCATGACCTAAACAATTATATATTAATCTGATACCTTCCAGATTACATTGTACTGTCCTTTGAACTATAGTACAGTGCTGCCGTTCCACAGTATTGGGAGGACCATTCAAAGGAGTCAAAGGATTGGTTTTTGGATTCAAAAATCAATGAGAGCCAGTGTGGTTAAAGAATTGTTAAGAGGAAAATAATCTGCAGTTAAACAGAAAAAATACAATTGGGAAAAAGTTCAGTTGTGCATTTGGAAAAGCAGGGGGGGGGGAAATTAAGACACCTGGACATGTACTTACTGAGAATTTATATATCTAGCAAGGTAAAAATCTGAAAATAAGAAATAAGAGTAAAATACACTTAGTTTAAAGTAAATTATTCAAACCACATTAAAACAATGTGTTATGAATTGGAACATCTTTATTTATTGCTGAGATCCATTGTAATTAAGTAACTGTTGACTAGTAAAGAAGACCTACTGATTTTTACAGTTTACTGCTTATAAAATTCCTGAGTACATTGGAACTGGGTTGGAAAGACAAAAGTTCAAATCCTCCCTAAGCCATAAGGCTCAGTGGGTGACCCCGGGTCATTCACAGACTGTTATGGTAATCTACCTCACAGAACTGCTCTGAAGATAAGAGGATGGTATGTGGTGGACAATTTATATTACTTTGCACTCCTTGGAGAAAATGTGCAGTTTTAATGTAACAAATGCATATATGGCAGTTACTTCATGTCTGTTTTGTCTCTGTTAGTGTTGCACTTAGGAGCGGTACAAAGAAATGTTACTCCACATCTGTTGCACAACTACTGAAATTTGTCTCGACCACGCCCCCGGAATGGGTACTACATACGACAATATTGTATCTGGTGCTGGGGTACGGTTTTCCCTTGTCACTCTTTGTTTCCACTTTCTGTTCTGAGCCAAGACACTGTGTAGTAACAGCTGTCATGCAACAAACATTCATTTCTCTCAGAAAACTGTCTGTTTTTTTATATTTTGACTTTTCAGAAGCAAAATATTGAAAAAGAATTTTTAACCCCCCCCCCCAAAAAAAAGGGAAAAGGAAGCTAGACATTTCCAGTGTTTGTCATGGTACAAGACCGTGAAGTACCACTTGTCACGAGACAAGTTATCACGACCATGGGAACACCGAAACAGGGACAAAACCATCTGATCATGACCAAACCTGTCACAGTACAAAACTAGTTGTGGAAAAAAGAAGGACATGAAGTAACCACCTATGTTACATTGTATTACAGTGAATTTATCTGCTATCTAAGTGTGAGGAGGATTCGGGGGTGGAGGGAACTCCTTGACTTCATCCTCGCCTGATGTGAGAAAGAAGCCACAAAGCGGGGGGGGGGGGGGCAACTTTAAGTAGGCACAAAGAAGGAAAGAAGGATAAATGGTTTACTAAAATCTTTGTTTCTATAAACCATTTTACATTTATATTAGCATGTTCATTTGGGAGCAAGGGTGTGATCAGACAGCTGCAAAGGTGCTTACTTGATCACAGCAGAAAAGGTTGGTTTAACAGGAGAAACCATCCTTAAAACAACTCTTCCATATGCTGGGAAACTGCTCCAGCAGCCTGACCCTGCTACATCTGAACCAAAAAGATCTAGGCTGTGGATGAATTGCAGTCAGTCTAGTGCACATTTCCCTGTGTGTTGTGTAATTGCCAGGAAATATATTGCACTGACTGGATCTCTCCACAAGTGGTCTAGAATGATTGCAATATATTTCCCCATGCAATTACAACCTAACTTTCACTGAACTCAATAAATATGCCTTAAAATTAGATTTGTATAGCTTTGAACTCTTACTCTCTAATTTATGGTCCACCATCCACCCTTGGCATACTGTCAATTCAAACTGTCAGTTCTATTTTGGGTTGTTTCACAAGACCTCCTCCTCCTCCTCCTCCTTCTTTATGAAAGCAATAAAATCCCAATGTTTCCCTTAATAGTTCAGATTTTAAAACTGAGTTGCATTGAACAGTATACTTTATGTTCTTAACCAGACTGCTTCAATCATTTGCCCTTTCTTACAAGAGGAATTAACATTATACCTTTTGAAGAAAATGAGCAGCTGGAAGAAACAGCTGCCTGCTTTGTTAAAATGTGCAATTTTTTTGCAGATATTCAAATGTTCACTTGAATGACAACTTTCAACAAGAGGCAAAGGTAACAAGTGGCCATCCATTTGAATTTCCCTAAATGTGCCTCAAAAGTTAGAAGAAAATGGAACAAAATGGCTCTGATTCACTTTCCTTGGGAAAGATGTTTGCTCTTACCTTCTGAAAAAAAAATCCAAAATTTCCTTATTTCCTTATTTATTTATTTATTTATTTATTTATTTATTTATTTATTTATTTATTTATTATAGAGCTGATATACCGCCCATCTTCCCGAAGGAACTCCGGGTGGTTTACAACAATAGGTCAACAACGACCAGTTCAGAACAATAAAATCAACAAAATGACAACATATTAAAACAGCAATTTAACCCTGGCAAACTAAGATAATAAGACTAGCTAATTGATACGATGGCAGGAAAAAGAAAGAAAAAAAATTAAAATTAAGCAGGGTGACCAAACGCCTCACGGAAGAGCAGCATTTTCAGAGCCTTCCAAAAGGCTGGCAGGGACTGTGCGAGGCGCACAGCGCTGGGTAGATGGTTCCACAAAGTGAGGCCAGCCACAGAGAAGGCCCAGTTTCGAGTTGACGTTTTCCGGGCCTCCCTGGGTGTGGCAACCCGGAGTGAATGCGCCCGCGACATCCGCATTGGACGGGCCGAAGTTGACCGCTGGGTGATCCGCTCTGCCAGGTAGTCAGGTCCTAGGCCATGGAGGGCCATGAATCTCTTGAAAGATTGCATCACCCCTTATGAACCTTCTTGACTTTTCTGTGGAGGCCCCTCTTTCAGTTCCGGCACCTTCCCAAGCTTCCTTGGGGAGGACAAAAGAGAAGGCCTTCCCAGTGGCCCCTTCCAGGCTTTGTTAATTGTTGTGATCTTCCTTGGGCCCCTTACATGGACAAATGTGGCATATAAAAGAAAGAAAGAAAGAAAGAAAGAAAGAAAGAAAGAAAGAAAGAAAGAAAGAAAGAAAGAAAGAAAGAAATTAGCAAACTAACTAGCTACCACTGAAGAATTTCTCTGACATCCCTCTCTCCACTGCAGTTAAGTTTTGTGTAACTTGTTGTAGCTAATTACTGTTAATTGACAAAATGCCAGAACACATCTCAGTTGCGCAAGGAGACATGTAACACACAATTTGATGTCTCATCAATTGGCCACATTTAACCATAACAAGCGACAAAACCTTACACAAACACCAATAGGAGTCCTGCCAATGCTTTTGTTCTTCCAGGCCATGATCCTTTCAAAATATGTAGCTCTTAAAATTAATCACAGCTTCTTGACATTGGTAATAACTCTCATAAATGGGGTCAAATCCTCCTCCACACTGTAAGTTAAAAAACAAAAGCTAAATTCTAATCTCTCTTCAGTGACCTGTGACTCAAAACGTTGGAACAGCACATGACAGGGGGCGGTTTAGCTTGCTTCACGTGGAGTTCTTTTTTGTTCTTTCAAAACTATCACCCCCAAGCTGTTGTTTTTCACCTGCAGATGGAAACAGGTGCAATATCATTCATTCCCTAAAATAATCATCTTAGAACTGTAAAGCTGGAAGGAAGCCCATATATAGGTCATTGAGTCCAGCCCCTCTTAAGGAAGCACAGTGGGGAGGAACCAAGCCTCACACAGTGGGGAATCAAACCTCTGGATCCGCAGCAGATACTGAAACCACTGAGCTACCCAGAAGTTCATTCCCTGCCCTCAGCTGGAAAGCTGGTTCTGAGCTGGGAAGTAAATGCAGTTGGAAAAGAATGAGCAGCCACTCTCTACTCAGCTTTCCTGAGGCCTGGATTGGGCAGCTTGACCAAGTTAGTTTTTGCCTACAGCTGGTTTGCAAAATGAAGAGGCATGATCCACAGTTCTGGGTATAATTAGTCCACAACTTTATTTAGCACAGCTAGGCAATTAGGTTGGATCCATGGTATCCCGAGAGCACCTATATCCTTCAATGCTCCCAACGCTACAGGATACCCCAGGGTGCCCACCCCATCGTTATCCTAAGCCTCCACTCCAATTACCAGTTCAAGGTGGTGCCCACCCCCATCGGAGGCGAAGACATCAATCATTGTCACCAGGTTGTAAATCATGCCACAAATCACTGTCACAAGATCATAATTGTTCTTTCAACAGGTCTTAAATCATTTTGAAAGGTAATAAATCAATTGACAGTGGTTTAAATCTATGCCTTTGAGCCTGGATCCATCCCAATGCCTAAAGAAAATGCCAAATCCCACAGTTGTGACAAGCATACTAACAATCAACCTACTACCCAAGAATACAGTCACTCAATCACTATCTTACTAAAAATAGGGAGGGTGGTCAGGGCTGTTCAGCGACCAGGAGGGAAAAGAGGGGTTGTTTCCCTCGCACCCTCCTTTTAAAATTCCTTGGTACCGCCCCTTCAAATGGGCTGTGTGCCAATGGAGTTGCCCCTCTTGGTACCCATTTCCCTATCCAGTACCACCCACCCGCATGCCAAGTCCCCCCCCTCCACCATCCCCATGGCTCCCTTGTTCCACGTGGAGGTCAGCGTCATTCCTTTGTTTCGGGGTCCGCTCCGGTAACAATCATCAGGCTGGTAAATCCAGCCCTCTCTTTTTTTGGAAACAAATAAACAAACAAACAGAAATGGGTGCTTGGGGAAAAGTATAAAATAGGGTTATGATAGTGTGAACCTAACTCCACAATCCTAGGTGCATCTGCTATTCTGCGGAAATTACTGTCGACTAAAATATTGCCTGTCTTTGCAGGGTTGAAGAAATTTCCTCAGTTATCTCATTTATGGTTCTGAGAGGCTGCTTTGACACAGCAAGACAGTCTGTCAAGAATTCTTATGCCCTGCAAGAGAACTCCAGAGCAAAACAACAAGAGCCTCCCCCCCCCCATCATGTGTCGTATAGTTTCCATAAAAAGGAGACTATCCTGTTAAGCATTCACATGAAGGGATCTCCAACTGCAGAAGTTGCCACAGTGATTTGACAAGGTGCAACTCATATGTCTGGTGATTGCTGACATGTCAAGCACCTCATCCCATCCCCATGGCAGTGTCTGCACTGGATTCCCACCTGCACATAAATACTGAACGGGACACGGGCAAGCTTTTGTTCCTCTTGTGAAGCCAAACATGCAAGTGCACAAAGAGAAAGAGCAAGCACAAAGGGATGGGCTGACGGCTAAGGAAGACTTGTTGTGAAGATCTCTTTAAACTGCTGGTAAAAATGGTAGGAGGAAGGATATGGAAAGAACTGTAATAGTACAGAGGCAGGGCAAATCTTCCCTCTCCCTCAGAGAGCAGAAAATCCAGAGGTACTTTACCTATGTATTAATTATATGTTCCCCTCCATCTGACATATAGTAGCTTCGAAGTGGGGGTGTTTTCATTGAGAAAACTGCAGAGATAGGAATTAAACTCCTTCCCCAGAGACATGATGAATCAGAGCTGCACTTATAATCCCGCAGTTTCTTTTAAAATGAAAGTACTCCTATTTATGAATCTTTAGTGTCCTTTCTTTGTATAGATCTCATGGAGACTTGCATATGATCTAAAATGCTTAGGGCTGTGCTGTATGGTCAGGTTACAGAAAACTAAGCTTCCGTTCATAAGATCAGGCTCCAAAAGCAACTGTAATATTTCGCATGCTCTCTATCTTTCCCCTAATGTTTCAAGCATTATAAATAAACAAGACATTTTAAAGGCAAAGCCTATACAGAACAGGAAGAGAGCATAGATCAAATATAATATATAGTCAGCAGATTTCATGGGGAAAGAAGCAAAAAGCACAGAAGGTATATGCTGAAAAGAACATGTAAATCACTGCTAACATCAGAAATTATTGTGCCAAGAAAAACAAAATGAAGTCAATCTAACCCAAAGCTAAATAATTATGATCCTCTGATATTTCTGAAATGAAGCTAAGATGGTGCCTCTTATACTTGGATGAGAAGATTCTCTCAGAATCAAATCTTTCAAAAGCTTTATGAGAATGCTGCAGTCAGGAATGAGGTTAGGTTGACAATGGAGCCATCTTCTGTATTCCAGGTTATTCCATCAGAGTTATTCCACCAGGTTGTTCCATCAGAGCACTGGCTTTTTTCACTTCTAACTATCAAGAGCAGAAACAGGCCTATTCACGGGAAAATGAAGCATCTGCACTCTGGTGACCTCTCAAGAGATGACAAGGAGAAGTCTTCAGTTTGATGACCCTTTGTTCAAGATGTTGGGCATCATTATCTCTTTTTGTTAGGAATGCTACCTCATCCTTCTTACATAATATGTGGCAGCTATTCCCATCATGGTCCACCCTAGATGTTGAACTGTACTCATTGCCCCAACTACAGATGAAGACATGCTTATGTTGTGCTCTCATTAATTCTAAATGTGTTGCCATACACACACCTTTTTGTCAAAGCAATAAATAAGTATTCTTTACATTCTTAGCCCTGAATATTGGCTATTCTGATTAAGGCTGACAGGATCTCTAGTCAAAAAGGTTTGGAGGTTGCCAGCCTGAAGGAGGCCTGAAGGAGGCCAGTATAGGGCAATGAGGTATCAGACAGATAGAGAATGTGTGGCCTTCTAGCTGTTTTTGGACTGCAACTCCCTCATATCTTCACCATTGTCTATTGTGCTCAGGACTAATACAAATTATAATCTAAGCAGTATCTTGCAAAAACACACATTCCCCGGTCATGTGCTATACAACTAAAATCAGAAGTTGCTTGAGTTTGACCTCCATTATCACATGGACTGCTTGGCTAGAACAGAAGAATTATAGCCACTTCAACTGAAGCATGAGCAGCACAATCCGGAATAAATTTGGGTTGCTTCCAAACTAGAGTCATTAAAGTCCTGTCCAGCCACTGAATTCCTGTGATTAGCCAAGTTTAGAAACATGAAGTTTTGGGATACAATTTCATGTATCTGGGAGCAGAAGTCCAAAATGAGAAACATTTCCAAGCACTGGAAATTAATCAGTTGTGGAGTACAGATGGGGGAGAATTTTGTTTGTGTTCATTTTTAATAAGGATTTCTGAATGTTTTCAGATTTCTTTATATAGTATTCAGAAATGAAAGAAATGGAGAATTAAATATAAGACTGTGGCTTAAAGATGCAAAAGAGTATTGCCATAGAGAGAAGGTTTAATGTTCAATATCATTATTCCCCTCTGTGTCCAGTGCTTAAACTATTGCTAGAAACTGTTAGATCATAGAGATTGGTAGAGGTTACCTGGAGAAAGAGCCAACTGCTAGAAACTTAAAGGAATCACTCTCACTTGACTGTGTGACTAGAGGTCAGTTGGAAAAGTATGTTGTTAACTCCAGGTGTTCAGGACTAAGAAGTCCAAGGATGATAAGTATCCCAGTTCAATAGTTCCATACTTTGATGTCTGATTTTCCTATTTTTGGATGTCTTATTCTCTTAGCAGTCCACTTATTAATAAGACATTCTGATGTCATTTTGCAAATTATTGAAATGTAAATATCACGAAAGTTGGCATTTCCTACATATGCTTAATGAACAGCTGCTAGGGTGTCAACAAGTGCATAAAGAACTGAGACGTCTTTGTTCAGTAAGCACCCGGGAGATGCTGCACAACTTCTGTTTCCAGGTATTGTTCACCACTGATTTTCAGGGGCTCCTGCTGAGATAAATGGATGTGAGATTTCTTTGTACTTTACTTTTATCTTTACTGCTTATTCTTTCTGCTTTACTGTAGTCTTTGGAGCCTAAGGATAGGGAAGAGGAAGTCCTCATCTCCCCAAAATGCTGTGGTTCCAGTGACATGAACAGGACTGGTGGTGATGATTTTGGGGTGCTAAGAGCACACCCCAAACCCACAGTCCCAAAGGCTGCTCGGGGGGGGGGGGTGGCACTTTAAGGTGGGAAATCAAAAACATATCATGCCTCAAAAATATTGAAATTATGGGCAATTCAACCTGCAAATGGTTACACGATAACCTGAGTGGAAGGAAGTATTTCTAAGACTAATACACTCCACCTGACCAATTAACTGACACAACTACTTTGGTTTATTGTGACAAACCTTTTAGGACATGGAAGTGGAAGGATGCTCTTTTGGGTTTTTCCTGTCCCTATATTTCTTCCACCATTCTTCTCTTTTGTTTTTTTACTTTTGTTTTTACTATTTTAACTATTTTTTCTTTATTTCATCTATTAATCTCTGAAGACTTTGTACTTTATCCATATCTTCTATATCCAGGTTCAGGTCTACAGCTTGCTGCCTCAGTGAGTAAAGAGCTATTTTCTTTTTATTTTAAAACCAGTGTCTGAGTAATTAATTAAGCTGGTTAAATGAATCTGTATGTGTGTGGTTGAGAGCTTGCTACTCAATTTTAACTCCTAAAGTTACCAGTATTTTCCATTGTGCAATTAAGGGAATTATTCCTCTCTACTGGCACCTCAGAGCCCATTACTCTAATTTAAAAACAGCTGTAACTGGTGTACCTTTATGTAACTGGATTTCAATCATCAATTCATCCAGTTAGTCCCAGAAAAGCTTTACAGTTGCAATTCTGAGTTTAAATGGCTCTCCATTCATTCCTATTAGTGATTTATTCTGAGCGGCTTCTCGTTTTTAACAAATATATCATAAGTAGGTACCTATTGCTCCACATGTTGGGGTGGGGGAAAATCTGTGCCAAATAAAATTAGCCAATGTCAAGATAAAGGAAGAAGTTAACTTCATTTTGTTTTTGAAGAATTTACCAAATTTGACAAATCACACAGGATGAAAAGAATGTTAGATTTTAAGAAAATCAAATGTAAGGAAAAAGCTAAACTGACATATTTCCTGAGAGATAGTAGTGGATGAAAAAAATGGGACTAGGAGTCCCAGAAGATCTGAGGATTTGACACTGCCACCACCTTTTAAAGGTTATCACTATAGTTAAAAACATTGGACTCTCACAACGTGGCTTATATTTGAAACAAGTTAATATAGCTTAGTATAACAATAGAATTAATACAGTTAGCAATCACTTGATATTTTGATGTCTGGGTTTTAAACTACTCATGTGCTTAGCTATGTTACTTGACAGTTACTAGAACCTCACTCACTTATCTTGTCCCTATCCACTAATACTGCCTCCCTTTCCCCACACATGTACAGGCTGATAGGATGATACTAGTTCCCTGCATCTCTTCTCTCTTTAGGTGATGCTTCATAGGGCCATGCTCATTTTCTTGTTCCTGTGCTGCTGCTCCTGAAAGTCATTGTAGTGAATTGTAACTCATGAATACTTATTTCTGTAACTTATGAATATTTATTTCCTAGGATGATGCAAATAACAAATGTGCTTAGCCAACTGAAAGGCTGTGAGCAGACCTGTGGGCACACACACACACACACACACACACACACACACACACACA
>JAHTLZ010000120.1:161838-178789 GCA_023846285.1 Phrynocephalus versicolor
AACTTGCGCTGGCACCCACCAAGGGTGTGCCTTGTAAATAAATGAACGAGCAAGCACACTACTAGTACAGGAATAGTCTGTGCACGCCTGGCGCCTGGCACAGTGTGTTGTACAGCAGTAATATGAAGGAAAAGTAAACAAAAGTAAACTGAAGCTGGAACCCCAAGTCTGTTAGAAAGGCAGATCTCAGACTCAGAGGGCAATGCACACGCAAAAGGTGTGGCTTGTAAATTAATGTATTGCACAATGATAAACAAACAAAGTAAACAGTGTTGTAGGATGGATGGAACCCCAAGTCTGTTAATAAGGTGGCTGTCTGATATCAGAATGGGCCTGTGTTGTTTAACTGCAGTGTCCTCACAAAAAGTTTAGCAAACAAACAATGCAAATAAAAGTAAAGTACACAAATAATATTGTAATGTATTTCTAAAATGTAAAATATTCTCCCTCAGAGGTGCCCTTGGCTTGCCAATGCCAACAAATGTGTTTGAGTGCACTGGTTGGGGAAATCTAAAATATACTAGGCTAGTATATATTTTTAAAATAAATCCACACCTTGCCTCCCAAAAACCTCCCCTTTGAACTTGAAGCACTAAATGAAATAAATCCTTCCTCTCTCACACACAAAAAGGAGAGGAGAGAATAAAGAAAACTGCTAGGCTTGCTATTCCCAGAACCCACAGCACTGTGCTGGAGGCAGGGTAAAGGAACTTGTTGCCAGCCTCCAAGCAAATGAAAATGAACTTTTGAAAATAGAAAATAAATGGTAGTATATTCAATATATATTTAAAATAAATCCACACCAAGCGTCCCAAAAACCTCCCCTTTGAACTTGAAGCACTAAATGAAATAAATCCTCTCTCTCTCACAAAAAGGAGAGGAGAGAATAAAGAAAACTGCTAGCAATGAAATGAAAATGAACTTTGTAAAATAGAAAATAAATATGGAGTTGGAGTGGTAGTATATTCAATATATATATTTAAAATAAATCCACACCTCCCCCCCCAGTCAAACCTAAACCAATATCAGAAAAAAATCCTGACAAACTGCAGGAGCATAAAGGAATAAACTGCGTTGCTATTCCCCACAGCAGACAGGGAATGAAATATTTCCTAAAAATTCAATTGAATCAATTCCCTCCCTGCCTGCCTAACTGAAATCTAAAGGCTCCGCGAAATCGAAACTAGTCTAGCACAGGAGCCAGCTACACAGCACAGCCCTAGTCTCCACACCCACATCCAAACCCGGACTGCGAGTGTTCTCGGAGTGCCTCGCCTTTTTATAGCCTCTGGCACATCCAGAAGTGTCAGTCAAAACCTGGCCATGCGATTGGTGGAATGGGTCCAAAAATTTGCATGGTCCCATCCCATGGCCAGCCCATCATTGCGCACGTGTAAAAAAATAAAAATAAAAATAAAATAAAATAAAATCAATGGAGATGTTTTGTTGCAAGAAAAACTCTCTTCTGCTACTATAAAAAATCAGGCATATAAAATAGCTAATTTTCGCATGTTTCTGTGGTGCTTTGGTGGGTTTTTGGACCACGATTAAAAAAAAAAATTGCGGTCGCCATTTTGGATCCCCCCGCACCACATAGCAAATGGAGACGCCACTGAGGATGCCCCCTCCCAGCCTGGTACCAGCAGCCCAGGACAGGGGGGGGAGGCTGGAATGGGGACCCCCCCCCAGAAACCACCCCTCTGGTAGGTGCCCTCAGGCAGGCATATTTTCGCCTGCTTTTTTAGCCGGGAATCGGGGGTTTTTTAATTTTTAAAACTTTTTATCTGTGCAGCTTGTCATCGCGCGATCGCTGTGCGATGCCAGGAACGACCACGACAAATCAGACCCAATTTTTCTTTAGTCAGTTCGAGTTCGAGTTCTGGCAGAGTAATTGTCGTTCTTCGTTTCGTTACGTAACGGAAACGAGGAACGGAAACGGAAACGAGAATTTCGCCAAGTCGTGCCCATGTCTAGTGACCATTACAAGTTCAACCCAGCTAGAACTGAATAAATGGCTTTGCAGAAAAGTCAGGTAATATTTCTGAAGCTATGTATCACCCTTTAAAGCCTCTTTCTTGTCCTAAATAGCCTGAGTGGAAAAGTCACAACTGGAGGACATTCAGCTTTGCCACAATGAAGCTTTCCAATCCAAAACACCACTTATTCATTTCTTACAACTTCACAGAAGACATTGTGGGGCAGATGTGATGGTAAGAGCCTCAAGACATCTGCCTGTTGGCAACAATTAATCACAAAAGGAAATTTTCAGTTTTCTACACATAGAGTGGATATAACCATAGAAAACTGCAGTATTCCTGATGCTCTTACACTGCGACAATGTATTAGACCTCAAGCTAACCAATGCCTGGATGGGAAACAACCTAAGAGCCTCACACGAGGACCACTACATTTTCTGTGAATGGAAATGGAATGTGAGTGAAATATATTTACTCTCCCGTGGGAAACACAATGTACATTTTTGCTTCAGAACAGGAGATCATCTGTGCAACAGTGGCCAAGTTTCCTGTGAATTCTGAGAAATTTTATAGGGGAGTCCAGGATGACTAAAAGTAATGTTTTTAGATGGGGAAAATGCATTTGAAGCCAATGCATGTTAATAGCAGATTTAAAAGCACTGATTCTAACACTTAGACAGGTAGCACCAGCTTGGCAAACCTTTGATAGGCGTTATTGATACATGGGGTTAAAGGAGCCTTGCCTGCAAGCTTACGGGTTTTTGTTAGCTTTTGATAAGAGCTAAGTCTAGCTCCCAGGGAGGGATTACTGGAAGAAGGGATAGCAAATGCTTAAAAGAGTAACACATTTTGTTTCTTTCCGCGTACTGGCTTAATCCCGTGCAGAGCAGCTGCAGTGTGTTGCATGTGTGAGTGAGAGGCAAAATGTGATAATCAGACTCTAAACTAATTAGAAGGAGGGTTTTCCAAATTGCTTTTGCTCACAACTGAACACTGTGCAAATTATACATTTGTAACAGCAGCAATTGCAGAATACTTAGCTAAGCAGTAGAGTAACATGTGGAGGAAAGTAATTAATGCCATGCCCTGCCAGGCACATCCTTTCTCTCATTCCAAACCTCACCTCCTATCAAGCATATTTATGAGGGAGGGAAGAAATGCTCAGGGCTCTCTGGACAGAAAACTACATCTGGTGCTCTAAGCATAATGGGGTCCCAATCCTTTGGGCTCTCTGTGGTTCAGGGACATACTACTTAATAGTGGTCATGCTGGAAGGTTCTCAGTGAGCAATAAGGCACCCCAGGGGCATTGCCTTCGTATCAGAATAATGTAGTATGCCTGCTAGATGAGACCAAATGTCTGTCTAGTCTGATATTCTGTACATAGAGTAGTCAATGTGATGCTTGTGGGCAAAGGATAAGCAGGATAGGAGGCCAATAGCAGCTTCCACAACACCTGTTATTCAGAGGCATAGCCTGACAAATGAAGGCAATGGACAACTAACAAATGGAAGCCTTGCTGTCAATAAATTCCTCTAATCCCTCCACAAAACTGCCCAGGTTGACACTTGTCACTACTGCCTTTGGTGTGGTAAATTCCACAGTTTAACTATGAGCCATATGAAGAAGTACTTTCTTTTATCTGTCCTGCCTCTCTCACCATTCAGCCTCAGTAAATGGCCGTAGTTGCCAGTATAAAAGAAAGTAGGAAGGTCTCTCCACATCTACCTTTTCCACCTCATGCATGATACTATAGAGCCCTGCTTTTTTATTTTTTTCCCAGCATTACCATCAGCCACCTTTCTTGTAGGAAAGGTGAGCAACACCTTCAGTAAGAAAAGGGGATACAGGTATTACACCTGCCCTGCATCCTCCTTAGTGGAAGAAGGTGTGGGAAGGCAAAGCCATGCCAATCCGAGCACTGCCTACTGAGGGGCTCCTTCAGCGAGTTCCTGGATTAGGGGTCTGGCTTCATTGTATGTGGGCTTAACCAAACCTTGGAATGCTTTATGCAGCATAGCTATAGGCCCAAGCAAATAACCATTCTTTTAATATCAGGGTGGCTTCACTGTGAGTAGGGGTGCCCAATCAATCAATCAATCAAGAGCTTACTGCTGTCATATGGCCCATTCAGAGGAGAGAGAAAAGAAACAACAGCAGCAAAAGCAGTACAATAAAGAAGAGAGGGAGGCATAGACTGGGGTCACAGAGAACATATGCATAGATCAAGCATCTGCTATTGCCCCCCCACTCGAAATGACCAGACGAGACAGTATGTTGAGGTAACTGGGCCACAATTTATTAACACAACTTCAACAAATAACACCAACAGGAGGGGCCAGGCATCAGCAACTTGGTTGGAACCCCGGGGTCTCCCGGGACCCCTCCAACTGGGCAGCATTGGGCGAGCCACAAATCCCCAGATGGTGCAGTCATCCGATGGCACCCACCAGGCCAGTTAGTTTAGATTAACCCTCCCTGCCTTTGATGGCACCAATGTGGGTAACTCCCAGTGCAGGGAGGCGTTTGCTCACCCCCCCACCCCAGCACCAAGACCTGCTGGCCCGCAGTGCTGTGGTTAAGGGGCATTTGGGTCCAGATGTTAATTACCAGCTCACCGCTGCCCTCAATCAGCTTCAGCCGCCATACTGTGACCAAATAAAACTTCAAACAAACAGTCTAACTCCGAGGTACCAGTGTGGGATAGGTGAAAAATCCCCGCTCTCAACGGCCAATGTAGAGTGCGGGTCAAAAATTGCTATCTGGCCCCAAAATAGGTGACCTGTTAAACTCACACTAGTCCTAACGTGGTGGGTGGGTGGGGAATGCTGAAAGAAGACTGAGTGCTGTGTTGGGGGAGGAGCCGCCCTTTATAGGGTGCTCCTCCCCCCTCCCATCCAGGACGTTCTTGTCCTGTCTCGCCTCCGTCCATCTCGGGGGAGGCAAATAGCCGCCGGCGGAGCCAGCATTGCCCGCCCCCCACTCAAAATGACCAGACGAGATAGTATGTTGGGGTAACTGGGCCACACTTTATTAACACATAAACAACCACAACCACAACAACAGGAGGGGCCAGGCATCAGCAACCTGGTTAGAACCGCGGGGTCTCCCGGGACCCCTCCAACCGGGCAGCATCCGGCGAGTCACGAAACCCCAGGTTGTGCAGTCATCCGACGGCACCCACCAGGCCAATTAATTTAGATTAACCCTCCCTGCCTTTGATGGCACCAATCTGGGTAACTCCCAGCACAGGGAGGCGTTTGCTCGCCCCTCCCCCCCAGCGCTGAGACCTCCTGGCCCGCAGCGCTGTGGTTAAGGGGCATTTGGGTCCAGATGTTAATTACCAGCTCACCGCTGCCCTCAATCAGCTTCAGCCACCACTGCCACAGGCCTAGCCTTGCTATGGCCCCAGTCACCCATTAAACAGCCAGCTCAGCAGCCAGGCCCCTCCGCAAGTCCCGCAGGAACAACTCGGTGCCCACAGCCGTCAGGTGTACACCGTCCGACCTGTAGAGCTCTGCCCTGTGCACACTGAACTCCGGGTGGCCCACTACCACCCCAAACTCACGGCATACCACACGCCAAACCTCTTCGTTAACTCCCTTTCTGGAACGATTCAACTTTTGTGGGTCACAGACCACTCTCCAATTCTGGCGGGGCATCATCGTCAACCAAAGCACTCTACAGGCCAGAAACAGGGCCTTCCAAGTCGCAAGGTCGCGCAAAATTTCGAGAATCAGGGATTTGCCAGTTTGCCTGGTCAAATCATTTCCCACCAAATGAATCAGGAGGATGTCCGGCGACAGGCCCCTCACTGCAGCCATAGCTACACCAAGGAACTCCTGCCACTGCATACCTCTCCTTCCCCACCACTCAATGGTTGTGACATTACCCAGGCTCAGATTGGGCCCCCAGCCAGTCCTGCGGGCATACTTTTCAGCCCAGTATATGTAGCTGTGGCCCACAAAAATAATTATCGCACAGGAGGCTCGGCAGCCAGGTCCTGGGGAGACAAAAACAACAGATTAAATTGCCGGCA
This sequence comes from Phrynocephalus versicolor, assembly GCA_023846285.1. Classification (NCBI taxonomy): domain Eukaryota; kingdom Metazoa; phylum Chordata; class Lepidosauria; order Squamata; family Agamidae; genus Phrynocephalus; species Phrynocephalus versicolor. The sequence goes on from JAHTLZ010000120.1 coordinate 167,853, forward strand.
ACGGCCACACATACCTCTTATAACAGTGAGAGGCCCACCTGCCCAATCTACGAATGGAACCTGGATTATATCCCACGGCTGCCGCTGTTGACGCGGCCCCAATTTGGAAGGAGTGGGTCCCAAATTTAAGTGTTCCCACACTCAATTCCCTAAGGAACCTTCCGGTCACGGCTGAAAACTGGAACTTGGTCAGGGAACGGCCATCCTGGTGGATAACTAAATATCCCTCCCAAGGGCCCCTCAGCTCGAGGTATGCACTTATGGCTGCGACTGGGCAAATATCCCCAAGCTGATCTCTGCCCCCCTACCCGTCTGGTCTGTTTTGGTCCTCTGGATCCACACTGAAAGGCCTTCCGTGGTCAGTTGAATATCGGAGATGCGAAGGGCGGTGAAAGAGGTGCCCCCCCACCAGCTCACTGAGTCTAAGAGCACCAAAGAAGGCAAAGAGGGAAGCCACCCTAAACAGGACTGCCTCAAAGACGTCCAAGCAGTCGCCAGACCATTTGGCACTGATGCGCTCCAGCAGCTGGGGTGTGAGCAGGAAGTGTGCATCTGGGACCCTACCCCTCTCCCAGCTCCAGCCCGCGATCATACCCCTAACCCGGAAATCCCCAGTTGTGTCTGGGTGGCACTTAAGCTTGGAATAGAAGGCCAGGGCAGACAACTTCCCTTGCAAGGAACTAGGTGCCAGACCCTTGCGGTGTGAGTGCACCAAAAATCTCTGGAGGTGTTCAATGGGCAGGGGCCACTGCTGGTCAAGGCCCTGGGCCTCCCTAAAGGAGGTGAATTCTTCCATTACCGATGCGTAGCCCTGTTGTGTCCTGGGGGCAACAGAGTGGGAGAGAGCTCTGTCGGCCTCAGCACACCAACCCGCCATACCTCTGTCGGGATCTCCACTGGAAGGGCAGCCGTTCCGGAGGCAAGGGCCCGAAAACGCTCGGCCTGTCGGCGGGACAAAGCATCGGCGATTTCATTTTCGACTCCTGGCACGTGCCGGGCGTACACTACAATATTAAATTGCAAAGCTCGCAAGACAAAAGCCCTGACCAGCTGCATCACATGGGGGGAGCGTGTTAATGGTTAATCACATACACCATGGCCATATTGTCGCACCAGAAGTGCACCACCAAGTTGGCCCAGGCCTCTGACCAGATGCAAAGGGCAACCCAGATGGGGAACAGTTCCAGGAAAGTGAGGTCACGCGTGGTGCCATCAGCCCGCCAAGCGGGGGGCAGGCGCCACTACACCATGACCCCCTCCAGAAAATCCCCAAACCAAGGTCCCCGGCTGCATTGGTGTAAACCTGGAACTGTGCTCCCAGATGGAGCTCATCCCTCCAGAATGAAACCCCATTAAAACACTCCAGGAAAAGACCCCAAATGGCCAGATCTTCCCGCATCTCAGCCGACACCCTGGTTCTATGGGAGGGCTTGTGCAACCCCACCATTGCCGAACATAGTCGGCGGAGGAAGGCACGTCCCGGGGCCACAACTTTGCAAGCAAAGTTAAGGTGGCCCACCAACTCCTGTAGCTCTTTTAGGGAAATCTTCTGGCGCTGTTGGGCCTCCCGCACCCTAACCCGGAGGGCCTGGAGCTTATCCTGGGGAAGATGGCATGCCTGTGCCCGTGTGTCAATTTCTATCCCCAGGAAAGTAATTAACCTAGTGGGACCCTCCGTCTTTTCCTCCACTAAGGGGAGGCCCAATTCGCAGGCCATGGTACAGAACCCTTCCAAGAGGAACCCACACCTACCAGAGCCACTGGGCCCACAGAAAAGGTAGTTGTCCAGGTAATGGGCTGTGCTATCAAGGCCCGTGGAATGGCGAAGCCGCCATTCCACGAATGAGCTGAACGTTTCGAATATGGCACAAGACATGGAGCATCCGAATGGGAGGGAATGGCCCCCGGAACTGGAACCCAAGCAGTTCGGAGTCATCCGGGTGTACCGGAAGGAGGCGAAAGGCCGACTTAACGTCGCGTTTCGCCATCTCTGCCACCACCCCGCAGGTGCGCACCATGCGCACCGCGGCGTCAAAGGACGTGTACCTGACCGTGCACTGCTCGTGGGGTATCCCATCATTGATGGAAGCGCCACTGGGATGGGACAGATGATGATTAAGCCAGAACTCCCCCAGGGCCTTCTTAGGGACCAAGCCGAGCGGGGACACCCTCAAATTGGGGATGGGAGGTGCCTCAAAGGGGCCAAGGACCCTGCCCTCCCTGACTTTCTTGAAAATCTTGTCCTTGGCTACCTACTCCGCCCCCGCTAGGGATCTCAGGTTATTGGTGAACCATGGGAGGCGGGCACCCTCAAATGGGATACGAAACCCAAACTCAAAACCTTCAACTAGGAACTGGGTGGCAGCTCCGTCCGGGTAATCGGCTGCCCAACGCCGCAACACCTCCAAATTAATTGGGCTGGGCCCCTTTTGCAGGGGAGCCATCCCTGCCCCCGGCCTTCCTGGGGCCTCCCCCATCCCGGGGCTTGCCCTGCTGTGGGCGAGCCCTACTACAGCTGGTGGCTGGGTGCTGCGTGCCACAGACTGAACACTCATGCTTAAAGCGCCAGGGTTTCCTGCTGCAGGAACCCTGGCCGTTATATTCCCAGCAGACCAGCCAGACTTGAACCGACTGGCCCGCTGTGCGGGCATTGGGGTTGGCTGCTCCCTTCCTAATCATGTGGCCACTATCATACCTCTCCCCCAGGGTCGGCCGAACTGGGGTCATGAACTGCAGCCAAATGGGCAGCAGGGGCTCATCCCATTGAACGTAGGGGTCCAGGGCCCCCCTGCGATGAAATTCTTCATCGTACTGCAGCCATGTGTGGCCCGGGAAGTCCACAAAAGCCCTGTATATGATGTCAAGATACTTGAGCATCGACTGAGCCCTCCAGGGGTGTGCTTGTAGGGACAGGGACATGTAAATGAGGTATGCCGGCAACCAGGTAGCCCAGGAGCGCTGCAGCTTCTTTTTTAGCCTACGCTCCTTATCCTGCGGATCTTCCTTATCCAGTTCCTTCGTGTCAAGCTCTCTGTTCAGCAGACTGAAGATGTCAACGAATTCCCCCCTCCAGATTTTTTCCCTGGTGGACTGTGCCAGGTGGTGACCAAACAGGGAGGTATAATCGCCGTACAGCATAGCCGCTATCGCTACCCCTGCATATCCAGGGGCGGCGCCCATGCCCAGCCAGGGGTGTACCCTGCTGGCCATCTGTCCCGCCGCCATCCAGACGGGCATTTGGCCAGGAGGCCATGCCAGTGGGACGCCTGGGGCAAATGGCTGCTGTAGGCCCAGCCCCCCCAAGCCAGATGTTGGCTGGCCCGGCTTGGGTGCCGCCGCCGGCAGTGTCGGGCCAGGCATCCACGATGGGTTGGGCCCCCAAACAGGGAGGAGCGCCATTGGCGGCAGGTGAGTGGACACCCCCTGGGACACCCCTTGAGGCAGAGGAGCCACCCCGGCCGGGGAGGAGCCAGCTGGCTAGGGCCATGTAATAGTGGGCGCAGATTCAGGCGTGCATACCAACTCACTGGGGGCTGCACTCTCTGCTGCAGGTGCCAGGGCCTGCTCATCCTCCGCAGGTTAATCAGTCACAGCTTGTTCGGCGTCTGTTTGCTGCAGAGCCACCCGAGGCCACTTGGTAGCGGCCGGGGCGCTGTGTGGCCCCGAGGATGGGCCTGGGGCCATCTCCATCTGTTCGAGCATGGAGAAACGAGCAGACATGTCGTTAATCATCCCTTTAACTGAGCCCACTTCCTTGATCTAGCGGGGTGAGAGCCAATTCTGGGTGCCGGGCCAGGCTGGTTCCCAGTATCTCCCACACCCTTAGCAGACTCTAGGGCCCGGAGGCGGGACTCGAGCTCTAGCCAGATCGGCCATCTCTCTTCATCTGAGTCATCATCAGGCCTCTAAGCCTGTGGCTGGGGGCGCTTCTCTGCAGGCTGCTTCCCTTTGCCCGCCCTGCGTCCCTTACTGGGAGCCATCCTTGATGTGCCCCTCCAAGGGGTTGGGCCCCCTTGAGCCCAAGGGCTACCCCCAGCTAGGCTGCACTAACAGTGAAGGGAGGGAAGGGGCAAGCCTCCCGAAGGTAGGCCCCTCGCGCCAGCCGGCTGTCCTGCTGGCCCTGCGGCCTACTGCCCCACACCAGGCAAGGGAGGCCCACCCTGGGCTACTGCCCTCCCCTAGGCCGGCAGAACAAAGAGGGGGGAAAGGTTGAGGGAGCACCCCCCTGAGGTCCCAAGCTATGAGCAGCAGAGGTGGGAGGGATTATCGGCCACCCGCCTGGCCTGCTCGCCCCCCTCCCAGCTGGTAGAAGGCCCGGCTCCTGCCACCCGAAGCACCCGGGTCCCTGGGAGCCCTGCCCCAAGAGAAAACTGGGGCCATTTAGTACTGCCAAAAAATTTAAATAATCTGGGCAAACTCTTTAAAAATGAAATGTCCAGAAACATATTTGTCTAGAATTCGGTAGCATTCATATTCCAAGAGGTTGCTACAATATCTTGTAATATCATCCACATCTATCAGACAGAATAAAATGTGGATGGCATTCAAACAAAATGCACGAAAATGACAAATAAAATGCAGAAAATTTAATATTTTCACATGATGGGCAATAATGATTGATCATGACAATCAAAGATCTTTCTGTCATTTCCCCATGATAGTTAATGGGGGCATGGGAAGCAGCAGATTTTCCGCAATGACTCTGTTTCAGGCCAAGGGATAAATGAGTCCTGAAAGTAATTTCAGTCACTGTAGCTGTACCCAAGCTTGAAATGCTGGTCACAAAGCAACTTTTCTCTTCTGTCCATGCTCCTATGCTTTACTGTTTTTGGTGAGCTGAGGGTGTATCAACCAGAATTCCTAGTCGAAAAATACATGCAGAAATCCCCACTGTTAGAGATGGGCACTAAACGACAGAATGTTGTTTCCTTTTGTTTTTCATTTTGTTTTTTATTCATTTTGTTTGGAATGAAACAATTGTTTAAAAAATTATTTCATTCTTGATTTTTTTTTTTTACAGCTGACCAGGCGCGCTGGTTGGCGGTTTTTTCCCTCCCCCCTTTTTTCCTAGCGCTGACCAGCTGGCCCACGAGCCAGTATTTTTCTGTTTTTGTTTTGTTTTGTTTTGTTTTGTTTTCTTGCTAGTGCTGACCAGCTGGCCTGTGGGCCGGGTCAACAATTCTTTTTCTTTTTTTTTCTTTCTTTTTTTTTTTTTTTTTTTGCTTCCACCCCTTTTGTTTGCTAGCACTGACTAGCTGGTGCATGGGCTGGACAATTTTTGTTTGTTTATTTTTGTTTTGGTTTTTTTTGCTGGCACTGTCCAGCTGGCCAAGTCAGCACCTCTTTTTCTTTTAATTTTTTGCTATTTTGTTTTTTTAAGGGGCACTTCGTTTTTCATTTTGAATGAGAAACAAAATGAAAAAAATCATTTCATGCCCATCTCTACCCACGGTTTAAATCCCATCACCATTTTCTATTTTCTATATCTATGTTGGTAAAATTATGTAACTAGAGGGGCCACCACAAATACTGAAGGGCAACATTTTTAAAAAAAGAATGCTATTGGAAGATACCTTGAAACCTTGGTGTGCCAATTACACCGATAGGGTGATTGCCACGTGGATTCTGCAAAAGCAGCCATTGCAACAGACATCGCTTTCTCAAACAGGAACCCCACAGTGCTACCTCTTAAGACAAATGCCTCATAAGACAAAAAACTCATAGGAACAAAAATATTTCTTGGAATAGGCATGCTTTGCATGACAAAAAAAATCCCTATGGAATGCTTTACAAGACAAAAAAACATTCCACATGTACCCGGGGGTGGGGGTGGGGACAGTTATTTTTGTCTTTATTCTAGCCTCTGGAATTGATTGATCCATGCATTCCTATGGAAAATCGCATTTTGTAACACAAAATTGTCTTAAAACAAATTGAGCAATAGAACAAATTATATTGAGATATACCAGGATATACACATCTATGTCTGTCTGTCTGTCTGTCTAGAGGCTAAAGGAAGAAAAAAAATCAACCAGTACCACGGTGTAGTCAGCCATTATGATTCAAATAGGAGAAAATAAATCAGTAACACTAAAAGTTTCCAGTATGTTTGCCCTGGTATATATACCACATGACCAAGAGTTATTACAACACATGTATGGAAAGTATTGGAAGAATGTCCTCATGTGGACATTCAGTTTTCTTTACTCAAAACTAAACATGCCCATTTATTTCAGACTTTCCATGTAGGGCTTCCTTTCCAGACCCTTGATCATCCTTGTTTCCCTCCTCTCAACTTGTCCCAGTTTATTGGCATCCTTCTTCAAGTGTAGTTCCAGAACTGTACATAGTATTATACCTGAGGCATAACAAGTGCTGAATAGAGAGGAACTATTTTACTTCTCTGAATGCAACCTAAAATAGAATTTGCCTTTTTGTAGCTCAGTGGGCTAGAGCACTGAAAACTGTCAGATACAAAGTTGGCAGCTCAGCGGTTCAAATCCTGGGTGCCAATCAGTGGAGTGAGCTCCTACTATTAACTCCAGCTCCTGCCAACTAAAAGTTTGAAAGCATGTAAATGCAAGTAGATAAATAGGTAGCACCGTAAAAAGCAGGAAGGTAAAACAGTGTTTCCTTGCAGCCATGCCGGCCGCATGGCCATGGACTTGCACAACACTGGCTCTTTGGTTTGAATATGGAGATGAGCACCGTACCCTAGAGTCAGACATGACTAGCACGCATATGCAAGGAGAACCTTTACCTTTACCTAGCCATATCACAATGTTGGCTCATATTCATCTAGTTACCTACTACAACTTCAAAATCATACTTGCTCCTATTGCTGCTGAGCCATGTATTCCCTATACTGTAACTATGCATTTTGTTTTTCCCCAGAACACAACTTTGCACATATCCCTGTTAAATTTCATTTTGTTATTTTCAACCAAATGCTTAAGCCTATAAAAATCTTTTTGGATTCTGTTTCTGTCTTCCAGAGTATTAGCCATTCCACCCATTTTTGTGTAATCTGCAAATGAGATAAACATTCCCTGTAGCCCCTGATCAAGGTCATTAAAATGTTGAAGAACACTGGGGCCAGAACTGAGACATGTGGCATGGTCCTTGTTACCTTCTCTCAGTTTGAGAAAGATATCTTGATAAGCCCTCTATGAGTATGATTCTGCAATTGTGTGTCCATCTGGCATATGTTCTATCCAACCCATATTTTGTTTTTTTTTTTGCTAATCAGAATATCATGGGGGACTTAGGCAAAGGCTTGCTGAAGTCAATATACATAATAACCACAGCATTCATTTGCCCACCCAACCCAGAGTAAAGAGGCAAGACACAAAGTTTTGGGTGAAAATGGGCCACATTTTATTAACACAGCAATAAACCAGCATTCAAGGGGGGCATTAGTAGGATGGAAGGCTGATCCACCTGAGGCTGGTCCCAGTCTAAACAGAACCAGGTAGGAGATGGAATAAATTCCAGGGAAAACCATACAGGTCCCAATGACCCAAGGCTCCCAGCTCTGGGTGATTGCTACCTGTGGGACCCTGCCTTTTCCACCCTCCCAATGTTGAGTCCTCAGGGGCCTTCAGTACTGTGAGGTGGACCGGCTTACACCATCCTCAGGTTCCATTAACTCCTACCCTTACCTGTCTTCCACCACTACCCGCCAGTGTGACCAAAACAGAGAAGCACCATGCCAGACACGTAAAATAACCATTAAGAACGGGATGGATGAAAACACACCTGCTCCCATTCAAGCCAAAAAGGGGCAGGTCAAAAATTCCCATCTGTCCCTGAAGTGACCAACAAAACTTCTTCCTAATACAGGGTGGGCAGGTGGGACGATGATCTGGTGTGAAGAGGCTCAACGAGTATTGGGAGTTCCCTTTTAAGGTAAGCTCCCTTGTGGCCTAATTGGGCCACTGTTGAGCCTCTTCATTATTGCCACCCCCTGGATAAGCAGGGAAAATGTCTCCTGCACTGCATTTTGGATGCATTAGAGCAATCTTTAAAAATGAGAAAAGATTAATTTGGCAGGATTTGTTCTTGACAAATTCATGTTGGCTTTTAGTTATTATAACTGACTTGTTTTGCAAGTGTTTGCAGATTTTTCCAGGGATTGTTGTCATGTTGACCAATTGCTAGCTCCTGGATTCTTCCTTTTTGTCCCAATTATTTTACTCCAGATGCTCTCCATGGGACAACCAAGCTCATCCTGCTATATTTCATGCAGAAATATGCGTCTTTGACACATACTGCAATTCCACCTCCCATTGCCCCCCCACTCGGAATGACGAGGCGAGGCAGTGTGTTGGGGTAAACTGGGCCACACTTTATTAACAACAACATCATAACAATAACAACAGGAGGGGCCAAGCATCTTCTCATTTGGTCGGAACCCCGGGGTCTCCCGGGACCCCTCCGACCGGCAGCCTTAGGCGAGCCATAAACCCCCAGGTGGGGCCGTCATGGGACGGCACGGCCCAGGCCGGTTAATTTGGTTTGCTCCTCCCTGCCTGATATTCTCAAAGCTGGGTAATTCCCAGCGCAGGGAGGAGCTAGCCCTCCCCCACCACAGCCCCGTGACCTCCCGGCCCGCCGTGCTGTGATGGTGTGGCTTTTACCTTTCTTTTGCCAATGTTATGCTCCCTGCTGCCCTCCATGCTTTTAGCCGCCAAAGTGTGACCAATACAACAGTTCATCAACATCTGAACTCGAGGAACCAGTGTGGGATAGGCGAAAAATCCCCGCTCTCAACGGCCAATCTAGAGTGCGGGTCAAAAATTCCTATCCGGCCCCAAAATAGGCGACCAGGTAAACCCCCCCTTCCCCAAACGGGGGGGGGGGGGGGGGTAACGCTGCTGCTACTGCACTGTCGGGCGGGGGGAGGAGCCATCCCTTATAGGGCGCTCCTCCCCCCGCCCATGCAGGACATCCGGGTCCTGCCTCACCTCCTTTGCCCTCCTTGGGAGGGGCAAATCGGCTCCGTGGCGGGACAAGCCTCCCCGCGGAGCTAGCATTCTGTTCTTTCTGATCTTTCTGAACAACTTATATCCTTTTATTGTTGTGTTCCAGTCATTGGAGTGAATTTTTCTGACCCAGCAGATGGCAGATTCGTATGTTTTTGGCTGATATGGTATACAGTATGTTATTTAATTAGGACCCCAAGTATTGTACTATATGGTTACTTAATGTGAGAGTGCAGCAAATTCTGTTAGGATGTTTTAGAGTTCCCAAAACTAAAACTAAACAGCCTCCCTGAATTTTGGGATCTGGGGTCCCAGTTTCAATGAATTATAAGCCTAAGAGTTTTCAATGGAATTTGCACACAAACCTACATTAAGCCAACTTACAAATGGCATTTCATGTTATACTTACATTCAAGAAGCCTGAACCATCACCTGTCAAGAGGACCATTTAAAGAAAAATGCTAATAAGAAATAGACCCTGCACACTAGGAGTTTTACCCAGTTATCCTCAGTTGTTCCAGAATTTATTTCCCCCAGCCATCCATTGCTACCATAAGAAATTATTTCTAGTTATTCCTCATGTCTGAAAGGACCCTGCAATTTGACAACATGGGAGATGCATATATTAGTTAAAAATACCTTCTCATATTGTTCATTTTTGTTGTATTTCTTGGTGTATTGAATTTCTGAACACCTGGTTTCCATAGCCGAGTTCATTTGAGGAACATATGAGCATCTTTTTACCACATCTCCTTTTCAAAAACAGACACTGTGTAGGGAAATTGGATACAATTCATAAAATTTTATTCCTTAAAAAGCCAAGAATGGAGTCATTCATTTCACTAGTGTTAGCAAAAAGAAGCCTCCAAATTGTTGAAATAGACCTGCCCCATACACTTACCTTTGGCTTCATCCAGTAGCCTTGGTTCTAGCCACTCCTGGTCCTCAAGTCCCTTCCAAAATCTGAATTGAACCTCTGGGCCTAAAAACATTCCCTACTTTTGCCATAATATCAGTGGATCCACTGGAGCATTTGCTCTAAAGTTGTAGTAACAGAAAAAGCCCCATACCATCTGGGAAGATGTTACCCTGTCAGTGTCTGCCCTTGGAAGGTGTAGGAGCAGCACTGGTGCTTCTCCTACACTACTGACCTGCCACTCACTGGTCTTTATGTTCCGCAAGTAAAGGTAAATGTTTGTTGTTGTGTTGCATCGTTACAGTCGTGACCGACTCTTCACGACCACTTGTCCATGGAGTTTTCTTGGCAGGAATACTGGAGTGGTTTGCCAGTTCCTACTCCAGGTCGCCTACAGCACCTGGTATTCCCTGGTAGTCGCCCATCCAAGTACTAACCAGGCCCGACCCTGCTTAGCTTCCGAAATCAAAGGAGATTGGATGTGCTGAGGGCATCTAGGCAGCTTAAAGGTAAATGTTAGCATACACTAAAAATACAGCCCTTCAGAGATATGTTATATGAAGCTCTGCAATTTCTCTATTGTAGCTTGCAAAAGTTATGCTCATCCCTTGGGTGCCTCAATGCAATGCAATGTTGTTAGATTCAGTGTCAAAATGAACTAACAGCAGCCTGTCAGTTGCTAGTGATGCCAATAATCTCCCATGGAGAGGGCAACCTAGAGACTTCTCAGTGCATAACAAGTTTAATCTGCTGGGTGATACATCTGAACCTCTTGCTTGCATTGTACTATTGGGACCCACTTCATCGTTGTAAAGTACAGTGGAAGAATTCTGTTATGTACATGTATGGCTCAGCTAAGTATCCACATTTTCTTCTATTAAGTCTGCAAAAACTTAATAGTTATGCCTGGCACTCTGGGAGAAAATATTTTCACATGGATTCTGACTAGCATCTGTAATCATGGGTTTCTTTCTTTCTTTCTTTCTTTCTTTCTTTCTTTCTTTCTTTCTTTCTTTCTTTCTTTCTTTCTTTCTTTC
>JAHTLZ010000120.1:182923-216722 GCA_023846285.1 Phrynocephalus versicolor
TATTTATTTATTTATTTATTTATTTATTTATTTATTTATTTATTTATGGATTTATATACCACCAAGTTTAATTCAGAGACCAACTCCTAGCCCAGAGGGACTGCTGCAGTCACATCTCAGCCGTTCTTGCTTCTGTTCTCTCCCAGATCAGATCTTATGCTCACCTTCTGGGATACTCTAGCACTGGGTATATCTACATGAGGGAAGTATCTGTTGGAAATTGCGTGTAGTGTATGTAATATCCAAACTTTGGTTTAAAAAACTCAGGGAATCCAATAATTCAAAACAAACAAACAAACAAACAAACAAACAAACACCCTCTGATTCATGAATGTGGGATTTCGTGTTCTTGTGATTCAAAATGTCAGGAAATGGCCCAATATTGCTGCATAATATTATGGCCACATGAGTAGCAGAAGGATGCCAAGCTTTATGTTTTAAAGGGCAGCCTGAATGTTGACAATACCAATAACAACAGTTAAGATGGTCTACAGTAGTAATTGCCAATCTTGATTCCCCAATTGTTCATGGCTTACAATTCCCTGAAATCTTGGCCAGCAATTATTAGAAATACAGAGGGATGGGTTGGTGATGCACATGATAACCGTATGGTGACTTGCCTGCCAGGTTCAAAGGTTGCAGACATCATGAGAAATCTAGATAGTGTGTTAGCAAGAACTGGAAAGGAGCCAGTCATCATGGTATACGTTGGTACCAATGATATTGGGAAGGGAAAGTGGTCAGTGCTGAAAGCCAAATTCAGGTTGTTAGGAAGAAGATTAAAGTTATGGACTTCCAAGGTAGCATTTTCAGAAGTGTTGTCTGTTCCTCATGCAGGACCCACCAGCAGGCAGAGCTCAGAAGCCTCCATGCATGGGTGAGGTGATGGTGTTGAAAGGAGGGCTTCTGATTCATCAGGAACTGGAGAACATTTTGGGACAAGCCAAACCTGTTCAGTAGGGATGGCTTCCACTTGAACCATGATGGGACCAGATTGCTGACGCTCACATCAAAAATGCTGCAGAGCAGCTTTTAAACAGATTACTGGGGGAAAGCCGACAGGAGCTGGGCAGCATCCGGTTCATGAAAGTGTCTACTTCAGTAGTGAGAAGGATTTAATAATTACTGAGCAGAGCGAGGAGCTAGTCACCAGCACTCCAGCAGAAGGATGCAAGAGGCAGTCTAATTATGCAATTGGACTCAAAAGACTGCATCAGAAAAGCATCTATAAATGCTTGTATGCAAATACCAGCAGCCTACAGAACAAATTAGGGGACCTGGAATACTTAGCAATAGATAAAAATATTGATATTATTGGCATCACTGAAACCTGATGGATGGACGATAACCAATGGGATACAGTTATCCCAGGCTATAAACTGTACAGGAAGGACAGGAAAGGGGGAAAGGGGAGATGGTGTAGCCTTGTATGTAAAAAAGAATTCTTTTTTATAAAATTGTACAAATTGGAATATCCCGGTGATTTGGAGTCACCATTAGAAACTCTGTGGGTAAGAATATCAGGCCACAAGGATGCTCTAATATGCTATTGGCCTGTGACCCAAGCCCCTGAGGGAGACTTGCCGTTGGAGAATGTTGCAAAGGAGGCATCCAAGAAAGGAAGCCTAGTTATAATGAAGGACTTCAATTACCCTCACATAGACTGGGTAAACTGTTGTTCAGCACATGATAAAGAGATAAAGTTGCTAGATATGCTAAATGATTGTTCCCTGGAACAGATGGTTGAAGATCCCAACTAGAGGTACAAGAATCCTTGACTTGATCCTGATTAATACACAGGGTCTGGTGCAAAATGTTAATGTGACTGATCCAATAGGAAACAGTAACCATAACACAATCACTTAATCACTTAACTTAATCACTGACTCTCAACCACTGATAAAATCTAGCACAGAGACCTTAAATTTTCAAAAAGAAAATTTCCCAAAGATGAGGAAACTAGTAAAAAAGAAGCTGAATGGGGAAACTGAGAGAGTCCAAACACTCCAAGAGGCATTGGAAGCTGTTCACAAAAACAATAACAGAGGCCCAATTGGAATGCATACCCCAAAGGAAAAAAGGCACTGCCAGGTCCAAGAGGACTCCGATGTGGTTTACAGGAGCTGTTTGGGAAATGATCAAAAAATAAGAAAAGTTCATTTAGAAGATGGAAGGATTGTCCAAACGAGGACAACAGGCAAAAACATACATTCTGGCAGAAAAAAATCAAGACAACAATCAGGAAAGCAAACCAAGACTTGGAGGAGTGTATAGCTAAAAATACTCAAAAAATAACAAAGAGTTCCTTAAGTACATTAGAAGTAGGAACCCAACTAAGAAGGCCATTGGAAAATGGAAGTCAAGGGATTTTTAAAGAGGAAACAGAGATTTCAGAGAGACTCAATGAATTCCTTGCTTCAGTATTCACTGAAGAAGACATAGATCACATGCCCAAAACAGTGCATATCTTCATAGGGAGGGAAACTGAAGAATTAAGCCAGATAGAAATAACCAGGGAGGAGGTCCTTGCATGTCTTGTTAAACTAAATGCTAACAAATCACCAGGACCAGATGGAATCCATCCACGAGTTCTCAAGGAACTTAAAGATGAAATTGGTCCTGGCCAAAATATATAATCTTTACCTTCAATCATGCATTGTGCCTGATGACTGGAAGGTAGCAAATGTAACAACAATTTTCCAAAAAGGATCCAGAGGTGATCCAGGAAATTACTGACCAATTAGTTTGACATATGTCCCAGGTAAAGTGATGGAAACCATCCTAAAAGATAAAATTAATAGGCACATAGAAGAGAAGGTGCTGCTGAAGGAAAGCCAACATGGCTTCTGCAAGGGCAAATCATGCCTCACTAATCTGTTGGAATTGTTTGAGAGTGTCAACAAGCATGTGGATAAGGGAGATCCAGTGGACATTGTTTATCTGGACTTCACCAAAGGCTCTTGAATAAACGTGCCAGTCATGGAATAAAGAGACAGGTCTTGCCCTGGATCAGCAACTGGCTAAGCGTCAGGAAACAGAGGGTTCTCCAAGTGGAGGGAGGTAAAGATTGGGGTTCCCCCAAGGTTCAGTACTGGGACCCCTGCTTTTCAATCTCTTCCTAAATGATCCAGAAGTATGGGGTAATTAGCAAGGTAGCTAAATTTGCTGATGACAGTAAATTATACAGCGTAGTAATAACTCAGAGAGATTGTGAGGAGCTCCAGAGGGATTTCTTGACACTGGGGCAGTGGGCAAACCACTGGCAAATGAGCTTCAACATTAGCAAATGTAGAGTGATGCATGTTGGGGCAAAAAAAAAAAAACCAATTACATTTATAAACTAATGTGGTCTGAAATCTCTGGCAGGGAGCTCAATGAAGGTGTCAGCCCAGTGTGCCACAGCAGTGAAAAAAGCAAACTCAATGCTAGGTCATTAGGAAGGGTATAGAAAATAAGCCAGCAAGTGTCATTTTGCCTCATTATAAATCTATGGTGGGGCCCCATCTGGAGTACTGTGTACAGTTCTGGTCACCATACCTCCAGAAGGATATTATGGAAATGGAAAAGGGGGAAAGGGGAGGGCAACCAGAATGATTTGGGGACTGGACCAGCTTCCTTACCATCTGAGGCTGAAAGGCTGGGCCTCTTCACTCTTAAATGATGGTGTCTAAAAGGTGACCTGATTGAAGTTTATAAAATCATACACAGTGGTAACAAAATAGATAAGGAAAAACTGTTTTCCCTATCACACTAGAACTAGGGAGCACTCTGTGATACTTTTGGGTGCTAGATCTCAAACAAATAAGAGAAAGTACTTTTTCACCCAGAGGATCGCTGGTCTATGGATGTCCCTGCCAGAAGAAGTGGTGAAAAGTTTCAGCCTTGACAGCTTTAAGAAAGGATTCGACAAGTTCATGGAGAACAAGGGTATCAATGGCTATCACTATGGATGCCTAAGAACAACCGCCAGTTTGGAGAGAGAGGCAGGATATCTCTCAATGCCATCTGCGGGGAATCGTAAGCAGGATAAGACATCTGCTTGGGAATACCCTGAAGCAAATGGTGAGTCACTGTGTGAGACAGAATGCTGGACTGGATTGGCTGTGGCCTGTTCCAGCAAGGCTGTTCTTATGTTCTTATTTTCGTGTCTTTACCTAGTGAGAGCTTTAGTTCAAGAATACCTAGGGACCCAAGGTTGGAAACCACTGATCAAAAAACAGTAATAACCATATTTGGTTGAGAAGTGGTTAACTGGTTTTAAAAAAGGGAGTTAACTTCTATGATCCTCCCTTGCTAGATGCCACTTTGTGAATAGTATTAACACTGCTTGTGTGTGTGTGAGAGAGAGAGAGAGTGTGTGTGTTGCCTGGAAGTAAACAATATCATGAAACTTCACGATTCCTCATTAAGTCAAGACAAGATATTTTAAACTGAGAAAACTGTAGCCACCTTTGCAAGTTTTAAGCTACCTAAGACTTGGTTGCCACTTGTCTATTTAGTGATCAATTCTATGATTGCTCTTTGGACAACATCTCTGAAAACATAGAAATGCATCTTTTCTCTTGTTTCTTGAAGAATTCAAGTGTCACAGAACAATGTAAGTCACGTTTTACATGGTAGATTTGGCTGGGTCTCTGAAAGCCTATTGAATTGCACTAGGAAGCCAAATAATTTTTCTATATATACTGTATAATCATAAGATCATGAGCAGGGAGTGATCTCATGTAAGTCATGCTAGCTGTGGTTGGCCATATCTCCTACAGTCAAGTGAGATGTGAACAAAGCAAGTCATTATTTTTGTACCAGTGCAAATAATCCTGTTGAGCAGCTTAAAAGAATGATGAATGTCTCTCTGGCACTGTGGAGCTGGTGGTGATATCTAAGGTTGTCAAGGGACACAGACATTAAATCATGTATTTAAATAAAGGCATCATTATTATCAACTATATCCTTGATTTTTTACTACAATGCTAGACACCCACTGATATAGCACTTATGCTGTTGTAGAAAAATTCAATGGCATAAAGCCTATGCTATTTAAGGAAGAAAGGAAAAGACAGACCTCTTGGCAAGTTAAGTGATTTTAAAATGAAACATTTCTGGGAAGCAAAAAAAAAAGTGAGCTTTAGTCTGTGGGAGTTCAGGTGGAGCTGAAAGGAAAAGCTTGTTCAGTGAAAATCTTCATTTAGAATAAAAGTGATCTCCCTTGTCTCAACATTGTTGGTTGTGAAGGCATCATTGCAAAAGGAGCCCCCATGGTTTGTGATGGTGGACTACCTGAAATCAACCGCATGACTATAGAGGAAGCAAGACTCATTCTCTACGTGAGGTTTAATATTCTTTAGTCAGAAATGGGAAAAGTTACCTTGAATCCCACAGTTGCATTTTCTTCCCCCCGAAAAAAATATTTGCTCCTTGGGACAAAAATGTACCAGTATCATAGGGTAGCTAGATTATGTTTTACCCTGTAGACAAACATTTTTGGGGGAGGAGATTATTTTAGTTGAGATATCTGTGGGGAAGAAGTATCCTTCCTTACCCTGCACTGTGAGCCCAATGCAAATCACAGTTCTCGGTTCCATATTTGTATTTACATTAACAAAGCTGTGCTTCTGCTTTCTTCCACCAGCAGAAACAAAACAGCTTCATAGGACAAGCCAGAAATTTGGAGTTTTCCAGACACTTAAATCTGATGAATGGTTCTAAATTGCTACCCTTTAGGGCTGATTATGAGATGGGGGCGGGGTGTGTGACACAAATCCTATTTCACTAGCGTTGCCTGGTTTGGAATGGAGTCCTCAACTGCATGAATGATCCACAAATGTTCCAGTTTATTTTTACCACTTTCAGAAAATTTTATGCTGGTTGGTAAACCCTTGCACATGCACCCCTTTCTGGGAAGTCTGCATGCTCTCCCAAGGCGGCTGAGAAATGTAGCTTAGGGATTGCAGAGGGCATTTATTTATTTTCTTATTTACTTACTTTAGAGAGGATGATTCATTCAGCATTCAAAGGAAAAACCCTGGGTAACTGAATAACATATTCATGCCAGGAGTGTCCAGGCTGTCTATCAAAAGAAAGGCCTTCTACTTGATCCATTTTAAATAGCAATGCCTAGAATTTAGACTAAGAGTTGTAGCAAGAAAGTTACCTGCTCCACCCATGTTTGCAGAACGTTGTTGTTTTCCTAGACTCCTGTCTCTGGCCATGGGATTTTGTAAGCTTGAGTCAACTTTTCTATACATTCGATTTGGATTGCAGTGGGCCTACTCTAGATGCAACCAAGGGCAGGTCAGAAAAACCTGGGATTCGACCTGTGTTAAAAACATTGCTAAGTTTCCTGTACACACAATGAATTCCAGACTGTGTATTTATTTTGCCCTGACTCATTTTATTTTCTTAGGAAGTGAATTCAAATAAACTACCACCAAAGGGCCATTTATTTTAGCACTCTGTCTTCTTAACCAACTTGATCGATTATGAAGCTTACCGGTTGTTTCAAAAAGGTGTCTCTCCATATCAACTTGAGGTCTTAGCCTTACTGTGGCATTCTCGACAAGAGTTAAGATAAACTCATGAGAGGTTAATAATGCTTGCCTCCACCAACTCCAATATGACTTTCTATACATAGAAAGCAATAGTCTAAAGCAGACAGCATCCTCTGGGTTTGGAGATTTGTCATGCAAATGATATTGGTTGTCCAGCCTTTGTGATGGCTGGCAAAGACTCTCATACTCCAAATGTTGCTTGCCCTCCACAAAAACAAAAATATGATGCATTTCTTACCTCTCACGATGATTTTGAACATGTGTGTGTGTGTATGTGTGCGTATGTGTGTGTGGGGGGCTTTTCACACGACCCCTAAGATCCGCTGGCCCCTTAAATTTGGACCAGAGATCTTGGGGGTTCGTTGCTCTTCCTTCCTCCCCACCACTCCGCACTTCCTTGCTTCTGTCTGCATGAAGGGAGGGAGGAAAAAAAGCCTTAAAAAGGGACAAAAGAATAAAGCCTTACCTCCGGTGCTGGTGGAAGCTGCTCCGAGGCCCGGTCACTTCCTGGTTCCTCTTAAAGGGGCGGGAGGCAAAAAAAAAAAAGAAAGAAAGAAGAAGAAGCGTGGAGAGCCCGGCACTCTCCGCATCAAAATTTTTCACTCTCCCAGAGCAGGTACCTGAAAGGTGCGCTGGGTCGCGCTTAGGTGGGCGGGGTCGCACTTAATTTTCTGTTAGCTCCGGAGCTGGTGGGGAAACATTTTTAAGCTCCAGAGCTGGGAGCCATTTGCAGCGGAGCTCAGGGTTCATGTATAAACGCCCTGTGTGTGTGTGTGTGTGTGTGTGTGTGTGTGTGTGTGAGAGAGAGAGAGAGAGAGAGAGAGAGAGAGAGAGAGAGAGAGAGAGTGTCTAGAAAGAGTGATTGACTTAGTGAATGCTCTTTAGGATGGTGGCTCAGTGAACTAAGGCTTCCAAAAACTGTTGGCTGCAAAGTCGGCAGCTTGGTGGTTCAAATCCCAGGTGCCAGGCAGCGGAGCTAGCTCCTGCTGATAACCCCAGCTCCTGTCAACCTATTAGTTCTAAAGCGTGCAAATACAAGTAGATAAATAGGTACTGCCGTAAAAATCAGGAAGGCAAAACAGTGTTTCCTTGCAGCCACGTGGCCATAGACTTGCACAACACTGGCTCTTCGGTTTGAATACAGAGATGCAGACTGCCCCTAGAGTCAGACATGACTAGCACGAATGTGCAGGGAGAACCTTTTAGCATAATTTTAGTTGAGATATCAATGGGCTGAAGATATCTTTTAGTGTGATGATATCTGAGAACAGATGGGCACAAAAAGCCAAAATGGCATTTAGTTTCTTTTTTTTTTGTTATTTATTGTTTTCTTTCATTTAGAACAAAACAATATTTTTTAAAAAATTGTTCCATTTTTCATTTTTCATTTGTTTTGTTTTTATTTATTATTTATTATTTATTTAATTTCATGCAATCCAGCTGGCCCGCTGGCCAGGTTGGCACATTTTTAAATTTTTAATCTTTTTATTTTTTTAATCTTGTGCTGACCAGCTGGCTTGCAGGCTGGGTTGGCATTATTTTTTTAAAAAAAATCTCATGCTGACCAGCTGATCTGCAGACCGGGTCAGTGTTATAGTTGTTGTTTTCAACCCCCCACCTGATCATGCCCAATTGGGTGGGGGAAAGGGTGGGCTTTTAAAACTTTCTCAACAAAGCCCCATACTCCAGCTGATCGGCGGTGGCTTGGGGGAGGGACACTCACAGTTTCCCCACACTGATCGGGCACGTTGGGGGGGGGGCGCTGGCTTTTTCCCATTGGAATCCATTGCTTCAATGCATTCCTATGGGAAAACAAAAAACAAAGTGAACAAAATGGAAATTTCCATTTCATTTTTCTTTGATGGGTCTGTTCGTTATTCGTTTTGTTTCATAATGAAATGGATAACGAATAATCAGACAAATAAAAAATTCATTTCGTTCCCATCTCTATATCTGAGTGCTTGAAAGAGTGCATGCTCTTTAATATCTGTATGAGAGTGCATGCTCTTTAGCATCTTTAACATCTCTAAGAGGCCACTGGGGGAGGTTGTTAGGAGGTATGGGGTTTCGTGTCATCAGTATGCTGATTACACTGAGCTCTCTATCTCCTTTTTTCCATCTGCAGTGGATGCCGTTTTGTCCCTGAAAGCAAGCTTGGAGGCTGTACTGGGTTGGATGGGGGGAAACAGAACTGAGGTTGATCCCAGGTAAGATGGAGGTCTTATAGGTGGGGCCACTGGGTGTTGGTGATATGGGAAGCTCCCTCAGTTTTGGGGGGACTCTCTCCATGCAGGATGAGGAGTGGAGTTTGGGTGTAATACTATACCCAGTGCTTTCCATGGAAGCCCAGGTGGCATCAGTGGTCTGATCTGCACATTATCACCTTAGGCAGAACACCCAGCTCTGTGTCTTCCTGGACCCCAGTGCTCTTGCTATGTTGGTCCGCGCACTTGTAGTCTCAAGATTAGACTACTGCAATGCTCTCTCCGTGGAGGTGTCTTGGAAGCTGATGGAGAGGATCCAGCTGGTGCAGAATTTGGTGGCCGGATTAGTTACTGGGTTGAGTAAATTCCATCATATTACTCCCACACTGGCTGCTCTGAACTGGCTGCCGAACCATTATTGTATCGACTACAATGTTCTAATGATGACATACAAAGCCCTATACAGTTTGGGACTTGGCTATCTGTCAGAGCAGCTCCTACCGCAGAGTACTTGATCGTCTCAGGCAGGACACTTGAGGGTGCTGATGCTGAAGGAGGCTTGTAATTCATTGACGTGGATTACAGGCATTTTCAGTGGCGGCCCTCCAACTTTGGAATCAACTTCCTCCTGAGATTTGATTGGCCCCGTCACTGTCTGTTTTTAAGAAACATCTTAAGACATGGCTATTTAGGAAGGCTTTCCCTGGTTATTAGTTTCTCGCGTTATGTCTCACTGCTCATTTCCTTCTTGTCTATTCTGGTCTCTCTCTGCTCTTATTGATTTTGACTGACAGTGTGGTTATTTTGTTTTATACTGTATTTTTAAATACATTATTATGTTTAATAGTTGTACCTCTTGTTTAACCCTGTAAACTGCCCAGAGTGGCCATTGTTGCCAGATGGTACAGTATACAAGTCAAATAAATAAATAAATAAATAAATAAATAAATAAATAAATAAATAAATAATATTTATTCCTAATTATGTGACTTTGAATCCTTTTGCCTGCAATCGTGTTAGCAGTGTTGTTCTGTTTCCTTGTCTGAACTGCCAACAGAAGCATGGAAACAGAGTAATCCCTAATCGCGACCATTTTTATTTTGTGCAAATTCGCCCCATAGATGATTCTCTAGAATTTTATATGTTGAACAGATTTTATGTTATACAAACTGCTTGTTATACGAGGGTCCTCTGTACTAACTAAATCCCCACTGTCAGAGAGAGACATCTCTCCTCCTCTATAACTCCCAGACAACTACCAAAACTGAAAGTAGTCACCTCTCTATATACCCTGCTGCCATGAGGTGATAGAAGCAAAAACCACTCCCCTGTTCCCAAGCCAACAACAACAACAACAAAAAACAACAACAAAACCAATGTATTCCTGTTTGGCATCAAATAATTTGGCCCCTTTAGCTCAAACCTCTTGCAAGTTTGGGGTGCATTGAGGGGAGACTTTGAGAAAGGTCCACAGAGATTTTCATGCTGCTAGGTGCCTGGGATCAGTATTTTCAAGTACTTTAAAATTACAAAAGTTTTTCTACTGGGGCACCCCGTCTGGAATTCAATAACTTAGCCCCCCATTCCATAAACCTCTCCATATTTTGGATGCTTAAAGGGGATTGCCTGCGGAAGGTTAACCGCAATTTTCATGCTGCTAGCTACTCAGGAACAGTATTTCCAGGCACAGAAAATGGCACTTGGAAATGGTTTTTTCCAGGGGGCATTTCCCTTTGATGTTTAATGACTTGGCCCTCCAAGCACCAAATCACTCCAAATTTGGAAGGCTTAAAGGGGAGAGTCCAAGGATGGATCACTCCAAATTTGGTGTCTCTAGGACCTAAGGGGCTGGGTTATAGTGAAATGAATCAATTTGGTTCAATGTAAAAAAGGCCAATTCATTTCATAAGTAATGACACACCGTGTCGTTGTTTCATTTCATTTCATTCCATTTCATTAGCTAACGAAATGACAAAACAGCATGCCACTACTCCATACTGACCAGTTTTCATTGGTGGGATGTTAGTATAGGTTATCTTGCATCCTTCAGGAAATATTTGCCATCTTCATACTTAGATACTTAGGTTAGGGTCAGGGTCAGGGTTAGGGTTAGGGTTAGGGTTAGGATTAGTCTGAGGGATGTTCAGTTTTATTGTTTATAAGAAGATGGCTAGAAATGGAAATGGTAAATACACAAATGATTTCATTATTAACAAATTGCTCCTGTCTGCAGTCAAAGCACTACTTTATCCATTATATTTCCATTGAAATCATTCTGTTCAGCTTCTGAGCATGCAGTAGTAAAGGCCACCTAATTTAACTGTCTATAATCAACATATTGTGTGAGGGAAAGTGGCTATATAAACAAAAGTCAGGCCAGGGAATAGAGATTCAATCCACACTGAATGTGGCTTCATTTCCCCTTGAAAGCACAGGTACTCAGCCTGGATCAATCCCTGAGCCTGGCCAGAAGTTTGCTTGCATATTTAAAGTAGCTGCAGATGTTCCTTCCAGATGTCTCATCTGGCCATGGTGATGGGTTCCTTGAATTATATCCTATATGGATTAATGTAATGGCTTGCACAAACAAGCTGGCTTCCAACCTCTGGTTCCATGGACATCTAGTTATGGAGCCAGAAGCTAGGATTTAGATGCCCCACCATGCTCCTGAGAGAGGACCCAGCCTGAAGGGCAAGCTGTATAGGCTGAGGGCACTCCCAGAAAAAAAGAGAGAATAGCAAACTATTTCTGTACATTCTCTACCTAGGAACCTCTGGAAAGGGTCAGCCATTGAAAAATGTTTAGAAGAAACATTCAAAGGGTCCAGGCTGCTGCTTCTAAACATATTCTTCTGTTTCTATATGTATTGCTTCCCCTTCCCCAGTTTTGTAGCCCATCGCAAGTCTCTCGGTTGGAATAAATGTGGGCTATTAGTGAAATGAAATAAGTAATGAAGAACCATAAAGCTATTGCTTCTCCTTAACAGTTATCTAAAAAGGGTACCCTTTTAGATATGGTGGAAATGTATTTACATTTAATTGTTGACTAGTCAATTAAAATGCAAATTACCTACAAATAACAGATTTTTGAAATGGCTGATAGCTTTAGACCTATGCTGGCTGGAGGGTTTTCATTTTTAAAAGTAACTTTTCCAAGCTCTGGATGAAACAGGTTTATTTCATTCCATTATAGTAGCCAGATCGCTAACAAGCTTTTATTATTATACAGTCTTAGTGAAGAATTTTCTTTGCTGCATCATAAATGTCTAGCAAATAGACTGAAGCTTTTGAATGACAGTCACCAAGGATACACAGAGCTTTAGCAATGTTTGCCAATCTGGTGTCTTGGCTGTTTGAGCCTGAGTTACAGCACTTCATTAGCTCCTCTGGAAGAACTGCAATATAATGTCTGCAGTTGGGATCTAGGGCACAATCCCTTCAGAAGTAACCATGCCTGTTGCAACAAATACAGAAAAACTCCCCAAAGAATTGTGTTCCTCATTTGTAAACATCTCTTCAGTATACTGCAGACACACACACACACACACACACACACACACAGAGAGAGAGAGAGAGAGAGAGAGAGAGAGAGAGATCAGACATATTGGGGATGTGTGTGTAGTGTAAAAGAGGCCTGGGTTGTTGAAACCTGGGTTGTTTATTTCCTGGCCGATGTTAATAGCTCTTCCTTGCTTCAAAGTATCATTTCATACAAAAACTAGGGATGGGCACCATACAAAAATGACACACTATTTCCTCATTTCACAAGGTTTCGAAACATTTCAAAACAAAATGAAATGACAGACAGCATGTTGTCCCGAACTGAACTGAACTGATGTTTTCAGTTCAGAGAACCTGAACTGAATCTCACTTCAGGCACGGGGCTGCAGTGAGATCTGGCAACTGTTTCCCTGCTCGGTTCTGTCCACCAGCACCCAGCTGGTTTTGACAGCTCGAGCTGTCAAAAAAAAAAACCAAACAAACAAACAAGCAAACAAACAAACAGCTGGGTGGCTGTGGCCAGAACCGGATAGCAGAGGATGAAGGCTTTTGAATTTCATGTTGCAAAAGCCTCCCACCTTCACTCTCCGGTTCACAGCAGCAGTCTGAGAGGGCAGACACTGACATCAGTGCCCGTCCTCTCAAACCCCTTCTGCTGTTTTGGAATCCAAGGGGGTTCCCTTTGATTCTGAAGCAGCAGAGACATCTGCTGCTGCTTTGGAATCCGAGGAGATTCCCTGGGATTCCAACACAGCAGAAGGGTTCTGAGAGAGCAGGCTGTCAGACTCTTTCTACTGTGTTGGAATCAAAAGAAATCCCCTTTGATACCAAAGCAGCAGAGACCCTTCCTGCTGTGTCAGAATCCAAGGGGATTCCCTAGGATTCCAACACGCCCTCTCAGAGCCCTTTTGCTGCTTCAGAATCAAAGGAACCGCTCTCTGGTTCTGAGCCACTGCCACCCAGCTGGTTTTGACAGCTGGTGCTATGGAGAGGGGGGGCAGCTTTACTCCTAAAGCTACAGCCACCTCTCTCCACAGCCGAAGCTGTCAGCCAGCTGGGTGGCAGGCGATGTTTCCTCCCTTAATTTGTTTCATAACTATTATTTTAAAAATTCATTAATTATGAAACAAGCCCAAAATGCAATGAGCAATGAAACAAAACGAAACAGTAGTTTTCTGTTTCATGCCCATCTCTTATAAAAACCCATGATACAGTCTGATGAATTGGTGGAAATAATTCCTGTCCAATCCAAACTACCACTGCTAGGAACTCAGATGCTGCAGAGTGTCTAAATTAATATTTCCTTGCCTAAAAATAAATGTGCATTTGTCAGTGATGCCACAATGGCCGTTACTTCACGAACCTCTCGCTGCGCAGCGAGCCGTAATTTCCGTGCGAATGGATCGCTTCAGTCCGCACGCTCCTCCTCTTTGGATTCGGCGCCACCCCGCCCACGCCCCCTAAACCGTGCTCCAAGCGGGGCAAGAGATTCCCCTGCCGGAGGCCGGGAATCTTCCTCGCTTCGCATCCCGCTTCGCATCCAAAGTCACGTGTGGCCAGTTAATATATATATTTATTTTTTTTAACTTACTTTTTGTCCGAAATGCCGATGCATAGTTATTTCGGGTAACCCGTTCTTTTGATCTTGCCTTCTGAACACGGGGCAGGGGCAACAGAGGGGGGGCAAGCATCCCCGGGTGACGTGAGCAGAGTCCCTCCGCTTGCAAGGGATGGCGAAGGGCTGCGCAGAGGGAGGGGGGAGGGGGAGGGGGTGTCGGTGCCGCCGCTACAAGACACCCCCACGCACGCCCACCCACAGAGCGGCGGCGGGGCACACAGGGCGATGAAGCTGAGAGAAGCCTCTCCCCGCCCCGCCCCCCCCCAAAAAAACCAACCCAGCTGCTCTGCTTCAGGGAAACACGATGGCCGCCCACAAGTCCTCGGGACAACCACAGGGGCCTTTGAGCGCCGGGCTTGACCGCTGGCTTGTGCGCCTCGACAGCCGGGTATCGATGCATCGATACGCCGTGGTATTTTTTTTTAAAAAAAAGAAACCGGAAGTTGCAAGTAAGCTTCCGAATGCGAAGGGAGCACGTGAGGTAGGAATGGATTCGAACCTAAAATTTTGCATGGTGAGGACAGAGAAAGAGGGGTGGGGGCGAAGGGAGACCACGTGATCGCCTTCGCATTCAAAGCGAAGGCAATCACGCTGCGATGCGAAGAGCCCCGTGAAGTGACGGCCAATATTTACAGAAACTTACAGAAGTCGAACAGCATCATTATCCCTATTTGGGGCGGGTGGGGGGGACATGATGGCTGAAGAACATTTTGGCTGGCTGGCTGGCTGGCTCAGTGATTGGGGTATCTAGCTGTGCTTCTCATAAGAAAAGCCAACCCATGTAGCTTTGGGCAAGCTGCTCAGTTACACAGCACGACCAGAAGAAGGGACTGACAAATCCTTTCTGAGTAGTTTATGCCTCAAAAAAAAAAGTGGAAGGGCTTTCCATACATCAAACATCATATATCGTTTTTAATTACGGTCATGCATTTTCTATGGGTACACAGTCTGGTGTAACAGATGGAGTGATGGACTAGGACTCAGGAAACCTGAGTTTGATTTCCAAACCAGCCATGGAAATTCATTCGTCTTATCTAGAGATCTTATGTTTTCTCTCCCTTTTGCCCTTATTATTTTCTATTTCATTGCTGAATTTTATTCATTGAATCAGCAACCCACAATAAGTACAGGTATATTGCAATACTATATGCCCTGAAGCAGCAGCAGGAGCAGCAGCAACAATGACAAACAAACTACTACAACAACAGCAACAACAAACCAAGGGTGTGTGTGTGACTGTAAACAACCTTATGTCAGGGCACCACTACTATCAATCAAGTAAAAAAGTAATAAGATCAAATGTGACTGAGAATGCAGGAAGAGGTCACAAAAATGATGGAGAAGGAGCAGCAGGAAAGGAAAATGTCACTAAAAGAAGCTTGAAAGAAAACAAGCTCTAAACACTCCCATATGAACAGCTTTCTGAGCACAATCAATAAAATCACATCAAGAGTCGAATATAATTTAAATACTTTAAAAAACTAGAACATTTTTAAACAAACCTTTAAATTAATTTGAAAATTAAGACCACACACACACACACACACACACACACACACACACACACACACACACACACACACACACACACACACACACACAGCAATAATAATAACAAACTGAAAGATGTTTTGTTGTGATCTCCCCAGACGAACAATCATAATGTTTGACAAGACAAGGAAGGGATTTTTTTTCCTTTTTGGTAATTATGTTGTCCTGGATTTGTAGATTTAAGAAGCACACAAAAAAGAAGAACAAAATTGCTTGAAGAATCAATGTATCTATTACTGACAACTTGATCCCTTATAATCTTTAAGTATGCCTTTTGCAAACTGGATTTCTTTGCATGCTTTCAGCATGTTTGTATTTAGGAAAGAAATGGCAATAAAACAACAGTTTTTCTATAAGCTGTATATTTATTCTTTTCTTAAATGCTTTCCTATCCTTAACTATAAAGCCATTCCTGGGAGATGCTATTTCAAATTGTATTAGTCACTTAGTGTGGCAACATGGACTTGCAAAAAGTAATTTGATGGACTACATGAACACAAGCCATTGCTTTTGCTAAAGGGTCAGGCAGCTACCAAGAACCTTTTAAGCAGTAATTGCAGAAAACACTGTGTAACATGAGAACTATTCACTGAATCTTGGTTTTTAATGCTCTCTCTGTGTTGCAGCTGTTGTTTATTAACAGTCCCTATTTTAGATACCAAGGACATAATCCAGCCAAACACAAGCAATTTCAGTACTGGAACTGAAAGCATAATTCTCCTGGAATATAATGCAGGCCTTATTGATCAGTAAACATACATCACCTTTTCCTGTAAATGTCCTTCTGCAAGAAGTCAGATACCTCTTTCTCTTCAGACATGCATTTCTTGAATGACAGACCAGAACCAGGAGAGGTTTTCAAATGAGATCATTTGCATTTTGTTGTTTCTAAATCTGTTTTACTGATGTTTTACGTAACATTTCAATAGAATGTTATTGATTCATTTAATACCTGAATAATTCACTCTTTTTCACTTTAATTGTGTGATTGAATTATGTAAACCATCTTTGATCCTCTTTTAAGTGAAAGGTGGGATGGATTTTTAAAATAAATACTGCATATACTCGAATATAAGCCTAGTTTTTCAGCCCTAATTTTGGGATGAAAAAAGGGGCCCTCGACTTATATTAAGGTCAATACTTTAGCCACTGAGGCAAGTGCTTGGGTCGATGGCTAAAAGTCATTTTAAACATCGCACACCGCTTCTCCTGACCCCACTCTGCATCACGGGGGAGTGGTGTGCAATGTTTAAAATGACTTTTAGCCACCGAGGCAAGCGCTTGTCTCGGTGTCCAAAAGTCATTTTAAACATCACATACAGCTCTCCCACCTCACAAAGGAGGAGCTGCCAGGCCCTGCTGCATTTCCCACCCTAGACTTATACTTGAGTCATTAAGTTTCCCCAGTTTTGGGGGGTTATATTAGGGGCCTCGACTTATACTCAAGTATATACGGTAACAAAACTCTCAGTGTTGGTAACATTTATCTCAGGACAGCAGCAAATGGGGTTCTCTAACCTCATGTAAAGATCTTGCCTTGAGCAGAAGGCTGAGGGGAAAAAGTTCTTGCTTTTGAACACCTAGTTTTGTTTTGTTGTCTCATTTAATGGCTAAGGATGAGGCATGTTAGGATTAACATTAAGTATGCGTGCTTCATCCAAGTGAGGGCTTCATATGCCTGACTGTTAGTCAGAGTGGCCTAAGGCAGTAGGGAATGACCAATCAGATTCCTGGAAAGAAGCACTGCCAGAGAAGAAGGACCCTGGGAGCACATGAAGTCCAGTGAGTGGCCCAGATGCCGAGGGCATTGGGGCACTCACTTGGATGAAGTCCCTGTTTCTCATAACATTCTTACTTGGCCCTATTTATCAAAGTGAGAGGACTAAACTAATGAATAGAAAATGCTCCTGTCCCACTTACCTGCATGGTGGCTTGGATCACAAAGAAAACAATTGGTGCAAAGTGTTTGTTCACATCAAAAGTCTTCATATGAACAATAGCATCATGCGATCCAAGCTGCTACATTCCATGTGGAACCAAGACTTTGGAGGGAAACCAGATGAGAAATCTACTGGAGTTCCATTATTGACTGGTCACAAAGAGGTTTCAAAAGAAGAGTGGCAGAAATTTCAGCAGAATTTTAACAACCTTTATTAAATTTAAGATTAAATAGGAATTACAAAGTACTGTAGATTTCAATAGCAATTGTAGTGCGATTTAAAAAGTAATACTGTATATACTCGAGGATAAGTCGACCCGAGTATAAGTCGGGGCCTCTAATTTAAACCCAAAAACTTGGACAATTTATTGACTCAAGTATAAGCCTAGGGTGGGAAATGCAGCAGGGCCTGGCAACTCCTCCTTTGTGAGCTGTGTGTGTGTGTGATGTTTAAAATGACTTTTAGCCACCTAGGCAAGTGCTTGAGTTGGTGGCTAAAAATTATTTTAAACATTGTTTTAAAATGATTTTTAAAAAACCCATTGCAAACATGGGGGGGGTCAGAAGTGGCGCACAATGTTTAAAATGACTTTTAGCCACTGACCCAAACTTGCCTCAGTGGCTAAAAGTATTGACCCAAATATAAGCCAAGGACCCCTTTTTTCAGCCCAAAATTAGGGCTGAAAAACTAGGCTTACATTTGAGTATATACAGTATATTCAAAACATGAAGCATTTAGAAGACCAACATTTTAGTTTGAGCTTTCATGGTTTACAAACCACTTGGTTATGTTCACAAAGCAGCCTACTTTCATTCAAACTTTCTCACAAAAGTATATAGGGCAGTTCCATTCACATTGGGTAGATTTCATTATTTGTACTCCACACAAGTAGGATTTTTTAGCTATGATCCTATATTTTTTCATTAATCTTCAATTTTAATATTACCTCTTGAAATATGAGCTGACGTATAATGCACTTAAATTTATTGTTGAGAATATATATTAAATCAGAGCATCTCCCTACAGCTTATATATTTGAGCGGACACTTCGTCTCTTCTAATCTGCTCCACAATTCATCACAATATTTGGAGAATCATGAAGGGTATTGGTGAAGCCATATTCCAATTTCTTGTCTTAATAATACAACACTGGGATTTCAATATAGTGAATCTATTCCTGAAAAGCATTTATTTAGTATGGTTGTACCTTGTATAATCAAGAGTAAACACTGATTGTTTTTTAAAAAATTCTTTCCTTCCTTCCTTCCTTCCTTCCCTCCTCCCTTCCTTCCTTTGTTTTTGGAGAAAAGGTAGTTCTGATGCTTCAGTAGCATTTCTACAATTTTTTGATGTGTTGTGAATGCACCCCTGGAAAGACCAGTTCTGTCTCATAACAATGAGTGTGCTGAAAACACAGCACCACATATTTCTTTCTCACTGTTCTGTTTTACTTCCTTTCACTGCAGCCTTTGGTATCACTGTAACACATTTCTTATTAATCCATACAGTAAAACAAAGTACCTGTACTGTATCCAGGAGATTAAAAGCTATTGCTTTTAGGTCTTGCTCTCCTGCTCATTTCCTGTTAGCCAGCTGATAGAAGTCATCTGGAGGCATTTTTCATTAGGGGCTGCAATGAACTCAGTTTCTTACCACTCAATTTGAATTTTACACAAGCAGCACTTGGTTGGATACCCTCCGAATAACAGATAACATTTGCAGGCTCTCCTAAAGGGAAGGCACAATGTGTTTTCCTCTTAGCAGGTATTTTGTGATACACATTAGAGATTGGCACGACCAGGAATTTTTTTTCCGAGTTATCGTTTTTCGGGACGGGTCCGTTTCAGCTTGTTTCCGTTTTTCGCGAAATTTTTCAAAAATTTGTCGTTTCGTGGTGTTGTTTTTCGTCTGTCATTATACTGGTTTAGGGGGGTAGCGGGCTCCTGGAGGCACCTCTGTGGGGTGGGTGCCTCCTCTGGCCCGCTATGAAGGGAAAGCAGGCTCCTGGAGGCACGTCTTTTTTTTTGGGGGGTGCCTCCTCTCCTCACCCGCTAGGAAGGGAAAGCAGGCTCCAGGAGACCCCTCATGGCATGGGGGTCTCCTCTCCTCACCTGCTGCAAAAGGGCAGGCATAGCCATATGGATATGCATACCAAGTTACACGCAGAGACACAACAGACTGGCAGAGGCACCCCTCTTTTTGGGGTGCCTTCCCTGCATCAGTCAGGCCTCGGGGGCATGGTTTGCATGGCACACATGCTGCCGAGCCGAGCCTGCAGGAGTCAGCCAGAGCCACAAGTGGCGGACTGGCAGACTCTCTGCACCCGCTGTGTCTCACTAAGAAGGGAATTGTACTTGCGTGTAGTGCAATGCAAGTACAGATCTGGCTTAGGCAACAGGGTTAGCGCAAGGGCTAGGGTTAGGCTAGTTACGGGTGAGGTTAGGGTGAGTATTGGGGTGCACCTCTGGGTGCCTCTCTGACCCACTTAGAAGGACAGTGTACTGGCGTATGGGTTAGGGTTAGGGTTCGGGTTCGGGTTCGGGCTACGGTTAGTGGGCTTTTTATGCCCGGTTGGCACATCCCAGAAGTCTCTGTGGTCAACCTGGCGAAGTGGCCATGCGATTGGTGGAATGGCTCCAAAAATTTGCATGGTCACTCCCATGGCCAGCCCATCATTGCGCAGGTGTAAATAAAATAAAATAAAATAAAATAAAATAAAATAAAATCAATGGAGAGAGGACAGAGGAGACATTTTGTTGCAAGAAAAACCCACTGCTACTGTAAAAATGCTGGCAGTTTTAAAATAGCAATTTCCGCATGTTTCTGTGGTGCTTTGGTGTGTTTTTGGACCAAGATTGCGGTCGCCGCCCCATTTTCGATCCCCCGCCCGCACCACATGGCATGGCGAGACGAGAGCAGCCCAGGAGGAAAGGAGGGGGGAGGCCGGGGACGCCCCCCAGAAACCATCCCTCTGGTATAGGTGCCCTGCCCTGAGCCCTCACTCAGGCAGGCATATTTCCGCCTGCTTTTTGGGCCAGGAATTGGGGGTTTTAAAACTTTTTTTCTGTGCCGCTTGAATTGCGGCGGCCGGCGGCGAGTCCGGTGCTTGTTGGGAGCGACTAAGACGAGGATTTCCCCCACCACCAGAGCAGCCCAGGACAGGAGAGGGGGGGGGTCAACCACCCCTCTGGTAGGTGCCCTGAGACCTCACTCAGGCAGGCATATTTCCGCCTGCTTTTTGGCCGGGAATCGGGTTTTTTTTAACTTTTTTAAAAACTTTTTTTCTGTGCCGCTTGGCATCGCGGGATCGCTGCGATGCCAGGAACGACAACGACAAATCAGACCCAATTTTTCTTTAGTTGGTTCGAGTTCGAGTTCTGGTGGAGTAATTGTCGTTTCCTTTTCCGTTCTGTAACGGAAACGAGTAACGGAAACGGAAACAAGGATTTCGTCAAGTCGTGCCCATCTCTAATACACATCATTCCACTGTTTCAATTTTCTTGTGTTAGTCATCTCGAGACCACAGAAGAGATTAAGATTTGAAGCAAAGCCCCTTTTAATCTATTTCGTATCCAGACCTCTACAATATGTCCTTCAAGGCATTTTGTTAAGAATGTTTTTCCTGCTGTTGAGTTATTTCAAAAAATCAATATATAAAATAAAGCCATCTTTTCTCTAAGTCCCTTGAGTAAATTTAGATACAACGTTGACAGATTAGCAGTTCGGGTTTTTCCATTAATGCTCCAGAGAAATCTATGGGGGAGGGGTAAACTCAGAAATGCTGTATACAGTCACAAAAGTCACCATGGATCATGGACTCCCAACTGCCATTCCTGAGTTCAGTGTTCTCTGTTCATTAAACACCCCTGACATATGTCTTTTCCTTTTCCAAGGACAGAGTTTGCCTGAGACAGTTTCATACCTTCTGTATTCTGTGTCCACACTTGATGCTGATTTCCATTTATGATTGTTGTACAGACACTTCTTACACAGTGTCAAATCCAGCATGGAGAGCCAATGCATTCATGCATGTTTGTCATCTGTTGGTGTGTGTTTCTGTGCTGTGAATGAACCAGGATAAAGGAAAGCAAAGCAAAGTGTTCTGCTTATATACCACCACATACCATTTCAAGTAGTCTCTGGCCAGTTTACAGTTTTAATTATAGTATGCAGGCTATACATTGCACCACCAGCAAGCTGGGTACTCATTTTACCAACTTCAGAAGGATGGAAGGCTGAATTAGATTAAGCATAGAAAGCTGAATTTTTCCTATCACCTTATATAAACAGAAACAAAAATTTTTGAATAAAACTAAGGCTGTTACTTCACGTCCCTCTCATCGCTGTTCATGGTCCTGCTTGGGACCGGTATGAGGAAATCTTACCGCACGTCCATTGCGTGATTATGGGAGTTTGTCCCAACCACGACCCCTGAACTGAGATTAAAGGGTGATGAGCCATACCCCTCCCTGCGCTTGGGAATCTGCTTGTCTTGGTTCTCGTTCTGAGACGAGTGCCCATGACGTAAGGCTCGTCACACAACGTGCCATTCTCCATCTTGTGGCAGGAGTGCAAAGTGCCATTCATCAGTACATTTCCTATGGAGTCAGCAACACAGTGCAGAGAGATTTAAAGACAAATGCCTTGAACTTAGCTCCGTAACGCATTGAAGGCAAAGTTGAGGAGATTCGAAAGATCAAAAAACAGAATGTCAGACCAAAAACAAAAACAAAAAAACCCAGAGAATGAAGCCTCAGATGTTGTCACGAGACAAGGACATGCAGTAACAGTTGTTCACCATTTCACATCATCCTGGTCTGAATAGGCTCATTAGCTGGGCAGTGGCCTGAATGGGTGGATTAGATGCACAATGGCCTGAGGTGTGTGTAAGTCTTCCCAACACCAGTTATCTATGGGTTGTTAGCTGTGGCCTTCCTGATGGAGATGTGAAATGGTTCTCATTTGTTTGAGGACTGATGAAAGGGCAGCTTGATAAGTCACAGACAGGTTGTGCCCAAGTCCCCCACCCCTGTTCAATACACACATGAATGGCTTTCCTGACCCCTCTCTCAAACCACCTGTCTGGCTAATATGTGTACATGCTCATCTTTGGATGAGTGCCCTTTATGCTTTAAATGGTCCTGCTGATTCTGGTCCTGAGCTGTTGCCAGTCCTGTGTTGGGCCATCCTCCTGTTTCATGGCTGTTTAGCTTCTCCAATGTGCACTCCTCACTGCACTGGACCTCATATACTATATTGCTCCTCTTGTGTTTTGGTGTTGAGTTCTTTGGGTGGACAAGTCTCTGCCTCAGTGTGTTTCTCACTGGTAATGTGGGCTTTGCCACCCCTCTGGTATAGGTGCCCTGCCCTGAGCCCTCACTCAGGCAGGCATATTTCCGCCTGCTTTTTGGGCCGGGAATCAGGGGTTTTAAAACTTTTTTTCTGTGCCGCTTGAATTGCGGCGGCCGGCAGCGAGTCCAGTGCTTGTTGCGAGCAACTAAGACGAGGATTTTCCCCACCACCAGAGCAGCCCAGGACAGGAGAGGGGGGAGGCCAGGGACCCCCCCCCCCCAGAATTATCCTTTTCAGACACTTCAGCCATGTAAGGAATAACCAGGTTATTCCATTGGCTCTGGGTCTCAGACTGATCCATTGTTCTTCTGGGTTGAGACACTGCTTTGTTGAAGGCCCACTTTGGATATCCACGGGTCTTAAGTGCTATCTTCAGGTGCCGGTCTTCCTTCTTCTTGGCTTCTGTGGAGGTGGGGATGCTCTCTTCTCTGTGCTTTAGAGTCCGGATGACTCCTGATTTACGTTGTAATGGATGGTGAGAGTCTGACAGTAGATACTGATCAGTGTGGTAGGTTTCCTGTAAACTTCTATTCCCAGGCCATGATCAGGTCTGATGATAGCTGCATAATCCAGGAAATCTAGCCTGTAGTCTTGGCTGTCTTCACTAGTGAATATTCAGGTCCACTGCATTGATGCTGCCTGTAAGGCCTGTACTTCTTGAGTCTTGATTTTTACCCAGGTATCATCTACATACCTGAAACAGTGGGTCGGTGTGGCACCTAGGAAGGTGTTGAGTGCCTTCTTCTCCACTTCTTCCATGTATAGGTTGACAACAATTGGTGACACTGGGGAACCTAGTGCACAACCATGCTTCTGTAGAAGTCCCCTCATGAAATATGTGGAATTCAGACATAGTTCCAGGAGCAGGCATATCTTGTCTGGGCTGAGGCTGCTTCTGATTGTGAGGGTGCTGTGTTGTCTTAGTCTCTTTACCATTGTTAGGTGGGAATGCTGGTAAAGAGAGACATAACATTAAAGATACCATGGCGAATGCTGGTGAAGAGAGATGTAACATCAAAGGACACCATGGTTTCATCAGTATCCAGCTCCCTGACCTTAGAAACAAACTCCTCTGAAGTGCACATGTGGTGGCCCGTGTGTCCAACTGGGGTGGGGGGTAGTATAGTATCCAGGTATTTTGCAATGTTATACATTACTGAGTTTTTACTGTTGATGATGGGTCTGAAGGGAACGCCTTGCTTATGAATCTTGGGAGGTCCATACAAGCAGGGGATGACCTTTCCAGGCTATCTTGATATATCAAGAAAAGAAGTCCAGTTGCCATGACTCAACTTCCAGGTAACCTCACCTGGTTGACTGAGAATCTTCACAGTCATTAACACATGTTTAAAACCAGCCCTGACAATTGTTTTGTGTTTGGATGAGAAGTGGTGAACAGAAGAAAAAATGAGTCAGCTTGGGGGAGTTTTCCTTGTGTGGTGTCACTTTGTGAATGGTAGTGACACTACTGCTGTGGTATTGCCAACTATGAATGGTAGTGACAATACTACTGCTATGGTATTGCCAACATTCAGGCTGCTGTGCTACGCAAAATGTGGCATTATTTTTTCCTACTGGCAGTGTAGGCATATTGTGCGATTCCCTGACTTTTTGACTCATGAGTAAAATTACAATATTCCACTTCATAAACTGGAGGTTTTCTGAAGAACGAATTTTCAGAATATATCTGAACTTTTCAAGGTTGACATAGAGCATGGAGAAAGAGGAGTATCAGGAGATAAAGTACAATTGTGCTTATTTGTAAAAAACAAGAAGATTCTGGAGGAGTTGGAATCACAGGAGGATGTAAGATTCTATCCATTGCCCATAGTATAGCATTTATGCTATAGTCTAGTATAGGAGTGAGTATTACTTTGTGTCTGGAATTTGGGGCCCCATTGCTGCAGTGTTTCCTAGAAGTTCTTAGTGGCCTGGGGGAGGGGTAGATGTGGAAGGGTAGAAACCAATACTTGACACTCAGATGTTGAAGCAGAGCCATTAGATTGACATGGGCTTGTTTTTAGTCAGGGCGGCTAATTAGAAATGGATAAAGAGTTGGATTACATAGCTAAATGCTCATTGTGATATTTCATTTCCTTCACAATAGGAAGAAGGAACTAGTCATCATATTTCCATCCTTAACTACCTCAGTTTTTCTGTCCATTCCAAGATCATGGGTACCTCACTTGCCCAAGGGTTTTTGCTACCAAAGCATAGCAGTCCCGCATGTGTGAATCCAGGTTAAGGAAAATCCATTTCACACATCCTTCTTATGACTGCAAAAATATGCAATAAAAAGAATGTAAATAACTAGAAAGTAGTTATCCTCCAGTACTAAAAGAAAGATACCTGACTCAATTTGTCTCAATCTAGGCTGACCCTCTGACCAATTCCTATAGTCCTCCAATAGGTAAAGGCCATAAGAGAAATTGAGTGTTGTGTGTAGAAATTCAATAATCAGTGATAAATGTGCATGCTTTCCCATCTGTGTCATAATCCTTGTCAAACCAAACTCTTCTTCCAAATACCAGCAAACTAGTAACAACACTCGTCCATACACTTTTGTTTGTTTAGCCAAAAGGATTAGATTTGTCTCCTAGACAGGTCTGACATAAAATATAGATTTCCAATGGGTTGAATTTAGCCCGTCATAAGAGTACTGTTGAGAGAAGCAGACCTACAGTCTGAAGAGAAAGTCTGTCTCCTACTGGGAAAGAAGACACCTATGAGAAAGGGGGATAAACTGGAAGAGATCTGTTGGATGGGCGGTTGTTAGTGTGAAAGATCTGAAAGCTTTCCTTTGTTTATTCAGCAGTAAGTGTTTTCTCCACATTATAGCCCTTTCAGCATCTATGGGATTTGAAAGATAAAACAATGTAATATCTGATAGTTTGAGGCACTTCAAGGTCTGAACCAACAAGAGCCCTAAACCTCCCTACTTGTAACCTGCACCAAGATGACCATGAGCCAGACAGATGAATCAATGACCACTATCACACAACCCAAAAATGTGGTTGACATTAAAGTGCACTTCTTCTCTGCTACAGGTCACGTGGTATAAGATGCATGCTTTCCATCCCAATAGCAGCAGTTTAATGAGCTGTATTTTATGTGCCCCCACTACCAAAATGTGCATCAAATGGACAACAGTTTAATGAGCTGCATTTTTTTGCACCCCCATTGTTGAAAAGTGCATCAAAGCATGCTTTTAAAAGGCAGTACAGGAGCCAAAAGAGATGGCTGGTGTGGCTGCAGTGGGGAGGCAGTGTGGGCTATGGTGGGGCTGGCCTGATTCCCTATGCCTCCCGCCTACTCGCAGTGAACCGCTAGACACTCTTTCCCTGTTCCCCATGCCTACTAGGTGGCTTGGGCTCCTGCGGAGTAGCCATGAGCTTCTGGGGCAGCTGGCATACTCCACGTCCTTGCCGCACCACTCATGGGGTGGCTGCAGTGGCTTGCTCTGACTCAGTCTTGGAGAGGACTGGGAGCAGGGAGGGTGGCATGTAAATATGCCCATCTCTCTTTTTCCCCTCCCTCCCTCTCTCCCCCTTTCTCTCTCTCTCTCCCCCTCCCTCCCTCTCTCTCTCTCCCTTGCCTCAGTGCCTGGTGGTGGCATCTGCTGCAGAAGCTGGCTTGGTGTTTCCCAGGTTGGCAGTGCGCCTTGGGACAAGAGCAGTGCTGCGTCAGAGCATCTAATGAAGGAGTGGTAGTGGATCAAATGACGGTGGGTGACCCTGCATACCCTGCCTGGCTCTCTGCCAACATAATCCTTGGCTCAGGCAAGCTGGCATTTGTTTTTGGCAGGGTGGAAGGCAGTGAGTATGTTGGCAGAGAGTTGGGCTGGGATGCAGAGTAACTTGCCAAAAAGAAACACCAGCTTGCCTTGGGGTTACCCAAGCTGAGGCAACTCTTTGGCCAGCGGTCTCCAATCACCCAGGCGAGGCTTGCTGCAAACTCCTCTGATCCCCCTCCACCGCGTGCACACGCCTTGGGTTTATTTTATTTTATTTTGTAGTGAAGCCTTTGGGGGATGGGTGGGTCGGTGGCCTGCCAGGCAAGAAGGGCTAAGGCTTGGTGATCCTTGGTGGGGGGGGAGGAGGAGAGGGAAGCTTAGGGGGGCAAGGTGCTGCTTGAGCCAAAGGAAAAAGAAGCAGCTCAAATAATTAGTATCCCCTGAGCCAGGAACAGGAAAACACAGTGGGTCACACTTCGGGGGTCGTGGTCATGGCTTTTATTTTTTTATTTTTTTGAACTGGCTCCTGGTGGGGACAAGATTTTTGGATACAGTTTTTAAAGGAATAAAAAGTTAATTTTAAGGATCATGTGATAAAGGTCATGAGACTTTATCATGTGATAAAGGTCACTTCCTCACATTTTCCAGTTTGTGGAAGGTCACATAATTGTGTCACATGACCAATATCATGTGGCAAGAGTTAAGACCTATATGTGCAGTCTTGCATCATTGAATGTGAAATGACCCAAAATTTTTCATTCAAATAGTCTTGGTACAATATTCTGGTTTTACAAATGTTTTGTGACCCCTGTCCTCGCTTTAAAATAAATAAATAATATGGAGACATCAATTTGTCGGTTAAATGTCTGTGCTGCCCAAACACAGATTTTTGGTGCTGGTGCCTTTTCTCTTGATATGTTGCTGTCAAAGGGGAAGAGCCATCTGCCCACTGTGTTGGCCATCATTATGTCGGACTGGTGGGGCTGGAGATCTGTATGTTTCAAGCTGCATCATTCTCTCTCTCTTTTTCTCTTACTTCTCTGGACATCCATGCAGTCAACTATTTGCTGCTGGCTTTGTAAGAAGCTCCCTAAAAATCCAATGAAATCTTGTGGCAGGGTTTGGGTTTCACCCAAGGTGATTCCTCCCCTGAGATTCCCACCATTGATGGAGATGGACAATTCGAACCAAAGTATTTATTGGAACTTTCATCAACAGTGTGAACAACAACTTCAGACAGAATAAGCTGGTCAAACTCATCAAGCATTGTATGGTTTCTTTCCACGGAGGCATCTGAGTCCCTAGCACTTGTCCAGGTATGGGAGTAGTCCAAATTGTTCATGATTGGTGGGCTTTCTCAACATCATCCCCCCTCCAAACACAGGGTACCACACCATGGGTTGCATGCCCATTCTGCTGTCAGCTCTGACATCTCCTTTTTACAGGGACCTTTGACTTGGGGAAGATGTAAACCTTTCATTCAACTGGGTCTATGCATCTTTTTAGCTCCTCCAACATTGAGCTGAATTTCTTGCCTTTCTCACCCCCCCCTTATCTACTCTCTCCTGCCAATCATCATCTGGCTCTTCCATCAGCCATCAGTGGTGACTTTTTCTACCACCACTCCCCCTCTGACCATATAGTTCACCTCCATCTCAGCAGGGTTATTTGTTCCTTTTTCCTCTCTTATGCTCATCTCTCTCATCTCAGGTAGGAGAACACTCACGTTGCAGTCTTCCAACTTGAGAGGGGAAGAGGTCGACTCACCAAGGATTACTCTTGTCCTTCATGGCTCACTCTCACAAATTTAGAAGTTATTTTCTTGATTTCATAGATCTGCCTTTCACTTTCTTCTTTTCACACCACTGAAGATCCATGTGCCAAAGGATCCATGATTTCTCTGGTGTAGTCTTTGGACATCAATGGGGTCAATAATTTATTGGTGGTTTTGCTAGAATACCCCCTAAATGTTTTATGATAACTAGAGGATAATATCTTGATTTCATAGATCAGCCTTTTACTTTCTTACAACTCTTCCCAATACACCCTCTCTGAGAAACCATTGGCATAAGGAGAAATCAACACATCATCCATTGGCATATGGAGGAATCAACACACTGCTCAGCAACTATAAAAAAGGGAAGAAGAGGGGAGGATTTGCAGTTGACAAATGGGAGGTCAGTAATGGCAAAACATAGAAAGAAATATTCTGGGACTGGGTGTTCATATAGAACCCAACTAAAAGTATTGCGGGGCACAATTTAGAATTTCAAGTTCCTTGCTGACAAGATTTGTTGCAGATTCAGCCCACTTTGGGGTGCAGAATGCTAGGTGCAATATGTGTTATCTGAACCAAAAAAAACAAGCTGAGATTAGAATTTTTCTGTATCAACATAGCAACAAAGCAGTAAAAGAATGCCAGTGGATGTAATAACCTGACTGAAATGAGCCTATGTGAGAGTTGTGGTATGTTTCATATGCATGAACTCAGGCATACATTTCAAAATATGAATAGTTAAAATGCATACAGTTCAAAAATATTCCTAAAATACCTTAGCCAATGGGGGAAAATGTCTACAAATTCCTTACACTAGACAAGTATGGTATACTTTGTGGAAAATGTACATATGACTTTATGACTTTACTCAAACAAAGAATGGGACAGGAATGCAAATTGAATAGGGAGAAATTGAGTCTTTCACACACACATCCCTCTGCCGCCTGTTTGATGTAGAGAAGTAGACCAGCCTGGCAATTGAATCTTATTTCAAACTTAATGATAGGAAAGCATCTGTCATGAAACCTGAGGGGAGCAGGCTAGCTTGGAGGCTGCAGGGAAGGCTTAGTGAAACACATATCTCTGTCTTCATGTCTATTTCTGCAATGCCTGAATTCCCCTCAAACAAATCCAGCAATGCCTATGCCATTGTGCATCATGTATGTGATGCACAATGTATGTGATGCACCAAACACATGTGACTGCTCCCTGACTGCTGCAGTGCAGATCATGGTCTTGCTGCTTTCAGCTTTTTGCTCAGATGGTACCATTTCCCACAGTAGTGTGTGTGGCATGTTACTATAAGGAATCTAGGAGGAATCAGTAGTCAATCAACAAGAAATCATCACTACAACAAGGGAATAGTGGATGGGGGGAAGAAGGAAATGGTAGCTGTTTTCATGATCAGCTTGAGGCAGCTATACCTCCTGTGTTGAAGGAGGGACAACACCAAGATTTTCTCTACTTTGGTACATCAAATAGGCGGGAAGTGGAGATGTGAAAGACTCAGTTTCACCCAGTTTCTCCTCACCCCATTGGCTGTTCCATCCTTTGTTCAAACAAAACCATGTGTATATTTTGTGTACATTATGATTACACACAAAGCCCTAAATGGTTTGGGAACTTGCTGTCTGTTGGAGCAGCTCCTATCACAGAGTACTTGCCCATTGTACCTGATCATCTCAAGCAGGACATTTGAGGGTGAAATTGCTGAAGGAGGCTCGTAAATAAATAAATAAATAAATAAATAAATAAATAAATAAATAAATAAATAAATAAATAAATAAATGTTCTGCAATGTGTGCTCTTATTTACACACTATTCCTAATATAAGCAATTTGTAGACATCTTTTTTCCCAGTGACTAAGGTGTTTTAAGCCATAGTTTTGAACACTACACATTTTAGTCATTCAAATTTTGAAATGTGTGCCTGATTTCAGGCACATGAAATGTACCACAACCCTCAGAAATCTTTGCATTTATATGATACGGAGTATTTGTTGTTGTTATTTGCTCTACAATAAGTCTTGAGACTCATTGCAAAGGGTCATTTCAGTCAGAATATTGCATCCACTGCCTTTCCTTGCCAGCCTTAAGAGAGGTGTTTTTGGTGAAGATGAAAACTGACCCGTGGAATCAGCGAGACTCAGCATGTGACCTATGTTGAATTGAGTGATATTCCCCGAGGGGGTTAAATGAACCATCCATAGAGTTACAGACTGCAGTCTGAAATTCCCAGTGCCTTTTGTCCTCCTTGAGTGCAACAGATCCTCTCAGAGAGTTAGTAATGTGGGCTTATCACATCTCCTTTTAATCTGCCAGGGTGTTAATATCACCAGGAGAGGCCATCCATTCTGATCTGGACGCCGGTTGCACTGATCTACCCTCGTGTATGGCTGGTGCCGTACCGCCTCGGTCTCCCTGGTTTGTTGAGTTTGGGTCTGTTTCTCTATCTGAGGCCTCCAGGGCCCTGGGGCACTGCAGGCCAGTGGCTTCTCCGTTCGACCCTTGCCCTTCCTGGCTGATTAAGACCTCCGGAGGGAGCATGCCAGAATGGGCTTCATTAATCATCACTGCATCCTTCAGGGATGGGATTTTTCCCTGTCATCTGAAGGAGACGGTGGTGAAGCCCATTCTCAAAAGACCAGGCCTGGCTGCAGACAATATGTCTAATTATCATCCTATAGCCAATGTTCCCTTTTATGGGCAAGGTTGTTGAGCGGGTTGCCACCCTGGGTCTCCAGTCGTTCCTGGAGGAGAACCATGTCTTGGATCCTTTCCATTCTGGATTTAGGCCGTGTCATGGGACTGAGACTGCCCTGGTCACACTGCAGGATGACCTGTTGAGGAGAGCTGACAGGGGTTGCTCTACCCTGCTGGTCCTTCTCGACCTTTCAGCGGCCTTTGATACCATCGACCATGGTATCCTCCTGGGTCAGCTCTTCGAGGTGGGGATTGGGGGTCTGGCCTTTGGCTGGCTCCATTCCTTCCTGGAGGGCGGCACCCAGCGTGTGAACTTGGGGGTATTTTGTCGTCTCCCTGGACACTGTCCTGTGGGGTGCCTCAGGGGGCGGCTCTTTCTCCAATGCTCTTTAACATCTATATGAGGCTGCTGGCTGAGGTCATCTGGAGTTTTGGAACTTGCTGTCACCAGTACGCTGATGACACGCAGCTCTATCTCTCCTTCTCAACCTCTGCAGTGGAGGCCGTCCAGACCCTTGACTGCTGTCTGGCTGCAGTATTGGACTGGACCAGGACCAACAGGCTCAGGCTCAACCCTGGGAAGACTGAGGTTCTGTTCTTCAGGGGTGTCTCAGATGGGTACTGTGGCCCTCTTCCCAGCTTGGGTGGGTTCTCCCTCCAGCTGGTGGAATGAGTGAGGAGTCTGGGTGTCGTCCTGGATCCAGATCTGTCCCTGGCAGCCGTGACCAGGTTGGCCTTTTACCATCTTAGGCTTATCGCCCAGATTCGCCCGTACCTCGATGGGGACTTCCTGAAGACAGTGGTGCAGGCACTGGTCATGTCGAGGATAGACTATTGTAATGCTTTCTACATGGGGCTCCCCTTGAACCTTGTTCGGCGACTGCAGCGGGTACAGAATGTGGTGGCCAGGTTGGTGGTTGGTGCAGGCAGGTTTGACCGCATCACCCCCATTCTGGGAAACCCAGTTTGGAGTTGAATAACTCAGTCCCCTAAAGCCCAAACCTCTTCAAATTTGGAGAACTTAAAGGGAAGAGTCCAAGGAAATTTGGTGTCTCACCAAATTGGTGCCTCTAGGCTGAATTCTTATGTTTGATGTGCCAAAATTGGTGGTTCATTTCATTTCATCACGAAACACATTCTACCATTTCATTACTTAATGAAACAATGAAACAGTGTTTTATTTTTTTGTTTGGTGCCCATCTCTACTGCATACATCTTTTATGGCCTTTGATTATCTAGTTTAGCCTTGACCATTAGGATCTCCCCTTCCTCCTCTTTACCTCTACCTTTTTATTATTTTTATTGCATTTAAATTTGATTTTTTTGTTATGAATCAAATGCAACTGCTTTCTGGGCTTTTCACAATTGCCAGGAGGCTATCTGCATGCATATCTGCTTCTCACACAGATCTCATTGTGAAGATTTGACTGGAGATGTCACCATGTTCACACAGGTATTGTGTAGGCAAAGCTCCCTCCTCTGCCCTCTTACCAATTCCTTGAGCAACATACATTGCTTCCCCAGCATAACTACTCACTCACCTTTTGCAGCATGCATCTCCCTCCTCTGCCTCTGCCATCAGCCACCCACTCAGATTAGGAGATGGGCCAGGGATTCCTGCAGAGTTTCCTTTCAGAGGGTGGCTCATGGAGAAGGCAGAAGGGAAAACAGCATGCTGCAAAAGGTGAGTGGTTTCAAAGGTTTCAAAAGATTCTTTATTGAATAAGTCGATTAGACCGTTTCAAAGCCACAAGATTAAAACAACAAAAACCATGCACATCCAAATACTAATAAATATATAAATACAATGCATTAAAACAATAATATCACATAGTTCTTGCTCAAGAGCTACAAGGGATATATTCACATTTAGTATATATTTTGATCCAACTAGATCACACCTTTACTAACCACCTGTTTCCTCAGCATTGCTGCCTTTACTGCAAAAATTCCAACTTTATGTGTTAAATGATTATTTCTCCCACATAACAAATAGGCAAGTTTCTTTTTATCATCCCAATTCCCCCAGCATCTAGGATAGGGGCTTAAGTAGAAATTTCTAATATTAGTATACAGTTGGCAGTGCAATACATAGTGTGCCAAGTCTTCCACTTTAGCCTCCCCACAAATACACAATCTGTCTTGTACTGGTATACCTTGATATCTGCCTTGTAACATTGCTGAGTCCATTAGCTCGAAACGAAGGTGAGTGAATGCAGTACGATACTGTCTTTTCATAGAGAAGAAGAGATATTTTTCTGCCTGGAAAATTGTCTTGGATGTTGATAATGATAACCACTTTAGGGATCGCACTGAGGCCAGGGCAGCCAGATCTGATTGGGCTCTAATATCAAACACTCTTTGTTTGAATGCAACTTTACAGTTAGCTTTACTTAAGCTAAGAGCCTCAACACTTAACCCATGGTTAGTAAGCATTTGTGAAAAATTCTTAAACCAAGATTTAGTTACAGGATTAGTCATTTGTTCAGATAAGCACATCTTAGGCAACCTATCATCAGACATCTGGCATAGCTTGATCCAATAATTAAATACTCTAATAAGACATAAATCATATACTGTTACCAAGCCTAGTTCTGCTCTGACCGCATGGGCCGGTGTACTT
Source organism: Phrynocephalus versicolor (assembly GCA_023846285.1). Taxonomy (NCBI): domain Eukaryota; kingdom Metazoa; phylum Chordata; class Lepidosauria; order Squamata; family Agamidae; genus Phrynocephalus; species Phrynocephalus versicolor. Next base: position 216,473 of record JAHTLZ010000120.1, read on the forward strand.
CTTGTTACCCCTAGAATTCCCTTTATAAATTTGTTCTGCACCTTTTCAACTTTCTTACTGCTTCCAAGACTCCATATTTCTGCACCGCAGCATAGCATGGGCAGTACTTTTTCTTTAAATATTTTTATAGCTGGTTGGAGGGATCCAGGATATTTATAATTAAGTAGCTTGTTCAGGGAGTTAACTGCTACTAAAGCTTTTGTTTCATTCTTCTTTATCTGGTGAGACCAGGAACCTGTTGAGGAAAAAA
>JAHTLZ010000120.1:217222-229830 GCA_023846285.1 Phrynocephalus versicolor
TTTTTTTAGAAAAAAATTGTTTCATTGGTTTGTTGATTCATTGATTCATTATTTATTTTTCCCGCTTTGTGTGATTTAGTCAATTTGACAGCGCAGGGGGAGGAAAAAACATTCAATTTTTTTAAACAGACATTGCAACTGTACAAACTGGACTGGCAGCACCCTCATCCTCATTCATACACATCCTCATCATCTTACTGGGTGGTATTTTATTTTATTTTTATTTTTATTACTTTTGACCACATGGCCCACGCTATAGCTGTAGTGTGGGCCAGTCAGCTTTTCCCTGCAGCCAGGAAGACCAAAGACCAGCAGCAGATAGGCGACATCGCCGCCATTAACGAACCAAACTGAACCAAACCATTTTTTTTTGTTTCATTTCGTTCTAAATTCACTCTGGGGTTTCATTTTGTTTCATACAAAAAATAAAAATTCATAAGAAATGAAACAAAACAAAATGGGGGTGGGCAAGAAACGAAGTGAAATGAAACATTATTATTCCATTTTGTGCCCATCCCTACTTGCAAGGTCCCAAGTGCAATTGTCGAATTTTTGCTTTCTCGCCCATCATTTCACTGAGCTTGGTGTAATTTATACGCTTCATGGAGTTGAGTTTCTCTCCCTGAATGTGAATTTGAGAGTAATACTGATCTCTGCAGATGACAGGAACAACTGTTCACCACATCTTAACTTTCACCTTGCCTTCCCATTTCCACCAAGAAGTGGAAGATAAAGGGCAGCTCAGCTTGTCTTATTAACTTAACATATGGTTCATAGCCATTTACGATACTAAAACAGGATATTATCATTAAATTAACAAAAATTACATAGTTTGCTGTCATTTTGAAAATTGGGAAGGGTCTGTCGTAAAAGTGTATAGATAAATACACATTCAAACTGCAATCAGCTAATCGACATTTTTTCTCTGCCTTAATCCCTTAAACATATACAGCTCAGAAGCTTTACTAAAGTATCTGTCACAATTTATCTAGCAATTGTGGTCCTTGTGTTGTTTGAAAGGCCCAGAGATTTGTTCAAATATTCAATAAATAGCCCAGTCAATTATGTTACTCACCTGAGCTATTAAGACTTCTTAGAGTATAAAATCTGCAAGCATTATTGCAAGAGAATGTTGGGGAATAGTGGTATGTTGGGGAGTACATTTCTTTGTTTTTGCGGCAAGAGACTGGAGTCCCTAGAAATTTCTTTCTTTCATTACAGCTTGAAATATGGACACCCTCCCCAATTTCCTGTTAATCTAAACTGTCTAAACTCAGCTTTGGTTAGGCAGTGCTATATACCGATCAGTTTGTCAATTCACCACTACCATTGACCAAACTGCTGTGATATCACAGAAGCACAGAAGAGCACTGGAGGAATGAGGGAGATTGGAACGAAGGCTGAAGGGAACCTCCATCTCATATCGGGGGGGGGGGAGAATGAATACAGAAGGTTTTGTGCTTCCCGTACTATGCATGACTAGTCATATGCGAGGCTAGATTGTTTGAAAAAGCATTTTAAACTAGAGCCATTTGCTCTGTCAATATCTATGACACAAAGACTACTTAGATTTTCATAGCTTTCTGCAATCTAATACGAAAAACAGCGGGCTGCTGAATTTTCATTTTCCCATTTGTACAGATTTCTGGCACCTGTTGCCCAGAAAATGAGGCCCTGAGCAAGCCACAGTCAATTTACGAAACAAAGCAGTGATTTCTTCATCCTTTAGCTTGATGTGCCACTTCCATCAGAGCAAACTCTGGCCCCTCCGCTATTGCAAACACGGAATGATAACCTTGTTTATATAAAAAGGGAGGGAAGATGTTCTTGGGGGTGGGGGGAGTTAGCCGGTATAACAACACAGAAGAAATGACTTCTCTACTCTTATAAATATTTGCGTGGTCATCTTTTCACAGCAGACATTTCCTGTACAGTTAGCACTTCTTTTCTTCCATTCTTTGTTTAGATGTATTCAATTTGCTTGGTTTTTAAAAAAAACTACCTAGGGTTTTTTTGTTTTGTTTTTTTATTTTTTTAGATTTCTAGAGAAAATCATCGTTGAGAAAAACATCACTGTGGCATAGATGTGTCGGAGGACATGTTTCCCGTTAAATGTGAGATGTTATCTGCAGCTCCCCTTGGGCCATGGGAAGGAAGCCAGTAGGAAGGGTAAATTGCCTTTTGGGGTGATTTTGGGGTGCACACAACTTTGTTGCGTTGTATATGAGTCATGTGCCCCCTGCTGAATCAGCTTCAACCAGTGGTAATGTGCTGCTGCGGATAACATCCTCCTCCCCTTTGCGCCTATGGAGCTTCACCACAGAAACTGCTGCTGGAGTGGCTGAGTGGTCGGTCCCTGGTTGTGTCTCCTTTCCAGATTATGTAATTTATTTCACTGTCATAATTTATGATTATTGTTTAATACTAGGATTATCAGTACTGCCTGATTTTGATAAGGATAATAGCAGGCAATTTTAAACAGTGGCTACATTCTGGGTCTGCAGACATAACCTGTAAAGTGGATAAAAATTGTTTCTTTTTTATGTATATTTTTTATTTAAAATATTATAAAGACATACAAACAAAAAACAATACAAGTGCATCCCCACCGCCTGGGACCATCCTGTTCTTCCATGAGTTCTTCTTTGTTACTCCATCATCTGTTGTTCTAGTATTCTTCTTAAAGTCCTCTTCTCCAGAACTGTCTTGAAGTATTCGTCGGCTCTTTCCCCTTTCCTTCTACTAATACAAAGTCTATAAATTTTCCCCAGATGTCATAAAAATGTCTTTTTTCATTTCTCCTCATTTAACTTTTAAACTACAAGACAATTTATCATTTATGGCTATATCCCAAAGCTCGTTTTACCAATCTTCCACCTTGAGATCTAATTTAGATTTCCAATTTCTTGCTATAATTAATCTAGCGACTGTCATAAGATTTGCTATTAGTTCCTTTGTTGTAACATCATAATCTTTACTAGTTAACAATGATAACAGTGCTGTCTCTGGGTTGCAATCAATATCTACTCTAATCATGTCACTTAGCTCTAAGAAAACCCTTTTCCAGAACTTTTGAACTATTTCACATTCCCACCAGAGATGCATATCTGTACCTATCTCTTTTTCACATTTCCAGCACATCTTAGAGTATTCAGCATTCATTCTATTCAACCTAATTGGTGTCAAGTACCATCTAGAAACCAGTTTAAAATAATTTTCTTTTATCCTAACTGATAATGATCTCAAGATTCTCATATTCCAGATTTTCGCCCAATCTTCTTTTTTATTTCTAGATTAAGATCTTGTTTCCAGACCTCTCTCAGAGAATCTAACTCCTTCACTTCCAATGAGTCCCCTATTATTTTGTATATTTTACGTACTAGTCCTTTCTCTATATTATCCTGGTCAAATTCAAGCGATAATAAAAACTGTTCAAACTTTGTGCATTCTCTAAATTGACTGTTTCTTCTGACCCAATCCTTTGTCCATTTTCCTAACTGGATACAGTTTATCCATATTAAATCACTAGATTGCAAAATATTTTTTATATCTTGGGTTGTTCTAATAATGGCCATCCAATCTTTTAATCTAGCTATTTTCTTAGCTTTAAATAACCCTAAATAATGCTTCAAATTTGTAGGAAAATTCTCCAAGTCTGTTACTAAACATAGTGGGGAGCCCTTCGGTGACAAAATTTTTCAATATGTTCTCCATGTAATTAAACCATTCAAGAGGGGATTCTCAATCTTTACCTTGTTTTTAAAATCACTAAACAAAAATTTATTTATTTCCCCCTTTATATCCAATGACTCTTGCTCCCACCATATTACCTTCTCCGGTTTGAATAAAATTTCCCCCAAACAACTGATTTGATTAGCTATATAGTAATTTCTTAAATTGGGTATACCCAGTCCTCCTCCTTTTTGGGATCTATACCACAAACTTTTATTTATTCTTGATTTTTTCCCACCATTATAGTACTTATTTATCATGTCTTGGAGAGTTTTAAGTTCCTTTTCTAAAAACTGAACGGGTAACATTCTAAAGCTAAAATTGATTTTGGGCAGTATTTTCATTTTTACCAATGCTATTCTACCAAACCAAGATAAGTTCAATTTAGTATAGCTTTGTAATCTATTTTTCATCTCTTCTTTTAATTTTGAAATTTTTTTCCTTTGTCTTAGTAAACTCCTTATAGAAATATTTAATACTTTTTCCGGATTTCAGCCCAAGGTTTTCAATTATCTTAAGATCTTCTCTTCCATAATTAAACAATAAACTTTCTGATTTTTGCCAGTTTACACATCATTTCCCAAAATTCTTCTAGATGAATTTTTAATCTTTGAATACTCTCTATTGGGTCTAAAATTGTCAATAGGGCATCATCCGCAAATAGGCTAATTTTACTCCATCTTTCCCAACACCTTTAATAGATTTGTCATTCCTTATGGCATTTGCCAAAAGTTCTATAACAATACAAAAGAGAACTGGAGAGAGAGGACATATTTGTTTAGTTCCCCGGCCTAGGGTGATTTGTTCAGTCATTCCATCATTAACTATTATTGAGGAAGTACCTTCTGAGTATAATTGATTTATTACTCCTAAAAAAGTTTCCCAAATCCCCATTTTTCTAGCAGAATTTTTAGTGTAGACCATTGAACACAGTCAAAAGCTTTAAAAAGATCTAAAGATAACATGCCTGCTTTGATAGTGCTTTTTCCCATTTCATAAAGAACATTCAAATTTCTTCTTATAATGTTTGCCATTTGTCTTCCCTTGATAAAACCACATTGATCCTCTTTAATATATTTAGCTACAAATTTATTCATTCTTTTAGCCAGAATTGCAGTAAAAATCTTAGCATCCTGATTTAATAGGGATATTGGTCTATATGATCCAATGTCCGTTAAGTTTTTATTGGGTTTAGTTATTAAAATGGTTAAGGAGTGGGTCCAGGATCTCGGCACTTGTTCTCCTTCCAATATTTTATTGTATAGCTTTTTTAGTTTGGGTAATAATGCTGCTTTAAAAAGTTTATAAAATTAGCAACATTGAATGTGAAGGTTCTGGGGTCAATTTTGAAGAGGATGAGAGTTGAAGCGATGATTAAAAGACATAAAATTGATATTGCATTTTTGCAAGAAACTCATCAAACAAAAGATGGTTTTAATGAATTAAAAATTCCAAATATCGATATTTATGAAAAAAGTTTTGGCACATCTAAAGCAAGAGGGGTAGCCATCTTAATTCCAAAGAATTGTGAATGCATTGTTGAAAATGTGGTGAAAGATTCAGAAGGCAGATATATAATATTGCAAGTTGTAATGGGTAAAGAGCAATATACTTTGGTAAATGTATATGCACCAAATGCTAATCAAAGCTGCTTTTATAACGTCCTTTGGGATCAGATTGAAATTGTTAAAAAGGGGTATTTAATAATGGCTGGAGATTTTAATATGGTGTTAGACAAAATTAAAGACAAATCAGCCTGCAGGAAGGAAGACTGGAGGGCTAGACACACAATATTAGCAAAGTTTATAAATTCTACAGGATTGAAGGATGTCTGGAGGGAACTTAAAGGAGACGAAAGAAAATACACTTTCAACTCACCAGTTCACAAGAGTTACTCTAGGATAGATTTTGTGTTCGTTTCACAAAGTCTAATACCTAAAGTAAATAATACTGAGATCGAAATTATAAAAACATCTGATCATGCTATAATGTCAATTGACATAGCAATAAACAAAAATTATAGAGAAGCTAGAAGATGGAGAATGAATCCAAAAAATTTTCAATACTCAGAAGTGCTGGAAAGAGTTTAAAAAGATTGGTTGGAAACTTGGGACATTAATGAAAAGGCTGGAGGCAAAATGGGAAATATATGGGACACTTTAAAAGCTGTAGCCAGAGGCTTTATCATAAGAGAAAATTCTAGAATAAAAAAAATGGAAGAGTTTAATAAAAGAAATCTAGAAAATTTAATAGGAGATTTAGAATCCCATTTTTTCCAACAATGATAAGAAGATGTTGAGGCAGATTGAAGCAAAAAAAAAAAAAAAAGAATTAGACGATTTAGAATTACAAGAAGTACAAAAAAAATTACTCTATTTAAAAAGATTTTTTTTTTAAATATAGTAATAAAAACTCAAAACTTTTAGCCGGATTAGCTCAGAAAAGAAGGAACAAAAACATGGTAGGGAATATAAAAGACTCCTCAGGTAAGATCTGTATACAAATGAAAGACAAATTAAAAGCTATACAAGAGTTTTATCAGTCTCTATACACAGCAAATAATAAGACCAAGGAAGATATAGAAAAATATATTACTAAAAATCTGAAGAGGGTTTTGGAAGAGGAAGATATGTTGGAAATGGAGAAACCTATTACAGATCAAGAGATAGGTGAGGTAATAGATAAATTAAAGAATAATAAAACTCCTGGAGTGGATGGTCTGGGACCTGAATTTTATAAAAATTGTTTCTAAATAAACATAAGTGAAACAGCTACTGCTGCTGCTGCTTCCATGTCATGATACCTTTTCATAGCTGTGTTGCTCTTAAAGGGTTTTTTTAAATAGATACTTGTGATCTGTTGTTTTAGTACTGTTTTATTTATTTACCATTTTAATATACCGTAATGCTTATATAATTCTTTTTTAATATTTGTATATTTTCTGGTTTCAACTTTTAAATATTATCTTTTCAATAATGAGGGCCTCTTTCAGTTCTTTTCAAGGAGAAAAGCAGGAAAAACTATTTTAAATAAATATGAAGAAAAATTATTAATGTCCAGTTATGCTAAAAAAATTGACTTGACAAGGATTTTCGAGAGTCTACCAGACATCTGGTCTCTAAAATGAGAATGAGAGAACAAGGTGAGAATGAGACTCCCATCACAAATTAGAGTTTGTGAAATCTGTGCAAATTGTGCAGAATGTCCCTTGCACTCTCTTTCTACAGCTAAGCATGTTTGCAGGCACATGCACACACATACACACATGTGTGTATGATAAAATGACACGCGGAACACTCTGGAACTCACAAAGAGCCAACAAAATGTTTTTAAATTGTGGAATCCCACAGGAGTTGAACATCTCCCCTTTGCTATTTGCTATTTAATATCTATATGAGGCCCCTGTGGTGAGGGCTTTTGGTGAGGGCTGCTTTTGCCACTAAGTATGAAGTGTGCAGTCTGGGTGTACTTTTGGACTCAGCACTATCAATTGATTTCCAGGTAGCATTTGTGGACCACTCCGTCTTCTTCCACCTGAGGCAGATCGCCCAGCTGCACCTACCTTGACACTGGGTCGCTCACCACACTGGGCCATGCACTGGTAGTCTTAAGGTTAGACAACTGCATCACTTTTTATGTGGGACTGCCCTTGAGGCTGCTACAGAGACTCCAGAAGGTTCAGAATATGTCAGCACATCTTCCCTACTCTGGTCACCTTGCACTGGCTACCTGTTTGTTTCTATGCCAATATCAAGGTGTTGTTGTTGACATGCAAGGCCCTTTACAGCTTCCCTGAGCCTTGGAAACATGGCTTTTTAGATAGATCTGCCTCTTTTTCAGAGACCACACCATCAGTGGTTTTGTGAGCACTTTTATTATTTGCGCTACTATCCAGTATTTCAAATCAATTGTAGTTATTTTGATGTTCTTCTTGTGTATGTGCATTGCTATGTTTTAGAGATGGGCACAAAATTAAGTTTTGGTTTGTTTCGTTATTCGTTTTGTTATGTAATAAATGAATAACAAACTGCCCCCTCTAAGAAAAAAATTCCACTTTGGTTCGGTTTGTTTTTCGTTCCGATGGTGTCTCCTACCTAGAGTGTTCCTGGACTGGGCCGTTCCTCCTGGCTGTAGCGCCGACCCAGCCCCAGGGGCTGCGCGGTTGGTGCTTTAAAAACAAAACAAATAATAATAATAAAAAGGAGCACCGACCCAGACCCAGGGGTGGCCGGGTCGGCGCTTGGGGGGGGGGAAAGAGGCTGGGGACTTTAAACCCCTTTCCCCAAAATAAATAAAATAAAATAAGGAGCACCAATGCGGCCTAAGGGGTGGCCGGGTCAGCACTCTAAAATCAAGAGAGAGAAAAATATGAGTGCCAACCCAGCCCCAGGGGCCGCACGGTTGGCATATTAAAAAAAATTAATAAAAGAAAATTAATATTAAAAAGGAGCACTGACCCGGCCCCAGGGGCCATGTGGTTGGCGCTTTAAAAACAAAACATAACAAAAATAATAAAAAGGAGTGCAGCCCCAGCCCCAGGGGTGGCCGGGTCGGCACTCCAAATTCAAGAAAACAAATAAAACCGGTGTGTCTGGGCCCCAGGGGCTGTGAGGTCAGCGCTTTAAAAATAAATGAATAATTTTAAAACAGGACTGCTGACCTGGCCCCAGGGGTGGCCAGGGTAGCACTCCAAATTGAAGAAAAAATATATTTTAAAAAACCTAGCACCGACCTGGCCCCAGGGGCCGTGCAGTGGGCGCTTGAGGTGCTGGGGATTTTTAAACCACCCCCAAAAAGATTGTTAAGGCATTTAATCATTAACAGTGTTGAGGTGTGCCCCCCCATATGCAGCATGGGAATAAGAGCTTCCTGTTTGATGTTAGTTGTTACACTTAAGTTAGCTAGCTGCAATTCTTGGTTTCTGCTGTGTTGCATGCTAAAAATGAAGTTATGTAGCTTGTTAAGAGACCGTGACTCTTTTAGTGGAAGAGAACACCAATGTGTCTCAATCACTCCCTCTCTCCCTCCCTCTCTCTGTGATGTCTGTGCTTCTGTGAACATGACAGAGGCATGTGATGGCCAACCCAAAGGGTTTTAATATTCATATGTTAAGATGTTCAAGGAGAAATGGAATACTATAACTGTTTCCCACCCTACTGAAAATGGGATGACATAAACTCTTTCTCATCCCAGATCAGCATATTATCATTTTGATAAGAGAAGCTAAATTTAGAACACTAGACTTCTAAGTATAGTTTCTTTCAGTTCTTACAACGCTGACCAAACTGGTGACATCCAATTCATGAAGTAGCGTATGAATACATTTTACACAGAAATGGTCCAACCCAATATGTGGTCTTCTCGTTATGAAAAGTCCTACTTCAGGTGCCACATTCTTGGAGATACAGAAAGCAGCAGTAAGATGTTAAAAGACATTGCTGTGCGTTCCTTGCAACTTGCCTTGTACATACAGCAGCACATCACCCTGTCTGTATGGATTATGCTCTCCAATTGTCAGGACCTAAAGTAGATTCAGCTGTATCATGCTGGATGTCTTCTTACAACTGGAGAAGCATAATTTTATCAGCAGCAACCCAACTTGTGCTTCTCTCTGAGCAGGGGAAATGGCAACCTGGCCCATATTGTCTTTAGAGAAGGGTCACATAGGGTTAAACTGGACATAAATAGGGATATACTGTATGCTCTCTTTTCCTTCTCATGGTGGAACTTCTTCAGAGGAACAATCCATCAAACCCATATTTATTTTCTAGTGGCCAGTCACAAACGTTAAGATGAGAAATTTCAAATGTTATCAGAAACAGATATTTTTCCATGGCTTAGGCGAACACTTCTTCAAGGACTGTACAGAACAGATGAATTTGTCTAACCCATTATCATGGAGCTTGGGCGGGCAGCATCCTGACACCAACCAGGATTCAGCCAGAAAGTTAAAGTGTCAACATATTTGATGGAGAAGGATACAAGGTTCTATAGTAAAAGGAAGTCAAGTTATTTTTATTTGTTTGAATTGGAAGTGTTTGTACAGCTCTTGGAAGTGTCCATCACTATTATTACACAAGATGGCACTTGCCACATAATCCTAGGTAGTCACTGTGTATCTATGAACGAGCTCAAAGGAACAGATATTACCTTGTCTGATCCTCAAATGACTACCTCTAGAGAGCATATGAGACAACACAGTAATGAGCAAGTGCCACCTAACTCAGAATTCTCTATCAATAGCTAATTATATAATAATTTCATGTCATCAGTTTGATCCCAACCTATGATTACCTTTCTCAAGGTTTTTACCATTCTCTTCTTGTAGAAGCCCACTGTGAGTGTGCAGCTTACCCAAGGCTACATAGGTTGACTTTTTTTCCTGTGAAGAGGCACAGTGTGGAATCAAAACTTGTCATTTGGAGCCACAGACAGGTACCCAACTCATTGGACTATGCAGCCAACTACCACTACAAGTTACCACTCATATTTGCAGTAGAAAAGAAGAAGAAATGGCCTACAAATGTGAAATAAGGCAATAGTCCATATCTGTCTGTAATAATTTGAGATATAATACATTGCCAGTTGACTGCCCAACTCCTTGAAATCATGCAGGCCTGAAATAGCATGCTTTTCCCCAAAGCATGCCTTTCACCATACTCAGAAGAGCCCTGTCTGAACAAAGTCAGGGATACTTATGCAGATTTCCAGATGTTTTAATTGCTGGAAACAGAAGGGCCAGCCCATTCATATATGTTAATGGCTTGTTATTACATCTGCACATGGATGAATCAGCTACCCACATTTAATTACAATGCAGATAACTTTTGTGACACCAAAGTCAACACGAACAACCTATTTTTCAATGCAGACAGTTTACACGTTGTCCATGCTTCATCAAGAGTTGAGTAAATAAAGTCATGAGAAACTTGAATGAGGTGTGAGCATATATCCAGCCTTAGGCACATTCACATTGCATGTCCACCAGGCTGCAGAAAATGGCAAAACTATACATTCATATGTTCTAATTTACTATGTAATTACCTTTGGAAGAAACTGTCTTTTGCACAGTAAGGACTGAGTCTCTGTGTTCTTTACAGTTCCTCTCTGGTGCAGTTTATAACATTTTCACCTGTGCTCCTGTTTACTAAAAATCTCTACCTACTTTAATCTGGTTCTGAATATATCCTATTAACATGCCTTGCCATGGCAGAGAGTTTTAATCTAATGTGAATGCATGATAAATTGTGTCAAATTGGCTCCAGGTCTTTCAGCCTCACTGACAATTTTCATTGTATTAAACTTACATTTACTTTCTAATTAAAATTAAGCTTGCAGTGCCGGCAGTGATGGCAGCATTAGCACAGGTTACCTCAGGCTGGCAAATGAAGGTAGGTAATTGTTTCTTCAAGCTTTTCTGTTTAACTCTAGTTAAAACTTGGCTTGCCTCATTCGTTGGCTCGAGAAGAGAAGTAATTGTCTGGTTACCAAAGCCATATTTGTCATCTCCGACTACAAGTCTGCTTGCACATGGGGACTTCACACCAGCAGCGGGAGCCAGCTTCATGTCTAGCTTCATAATAATTTCAGTATAATCTCTAACAGCTTTTTCTCAGGTTAAGTGATAGCTCAATATTAGAGATGGGCACGACTTGGCGAAATTCTCGTTTCCGTTTCCGTTCCTTGTTTCCGTTACGCAACGAAACGAAGAACGACAATTACTCTGCCAGAACTCGAACTCGAACCGAAAAAAGAAAAATTGGGTCTGATTTGTTGTGTTGTCGTTCCTGGCATCACGCGATCGCGCGATGCCAAGCGGCACAGAAAAAAAGTTTTTAAAAGCCCGAATCATGGCCAAAAAAGCAGGCGAAAATATGCCTGCTTGAGGGCACCTACCCGAGGGGTGGTTTCTGGGGGGAGTCCCCACTCCAGCCTCCCCCCCCGTCCTGGGCTGCTGGTGGTACCAGGGTGTGTGGGGGGGGCATCCTTGGCGTAATCCATTTGCCATGCGGTGCAGGGGGGATCCAAAATGACGACCGCAATATTTTTTTTAAATCGTGGTCCAAAAACCCACCAAAGCACCACAGAAACATGCGAAAATTAGCTATTTTAACTGCTTGAATTTTTACAGTAGCAACAGTGGGTTTTTCTTGCAATAAAACGTCTCCGTTGATTTTATTTTATTTTATTTTTATTTTTATTTTTTTTACATGTGCACAATGATGGGCTGGCCATGGGATGGGGCCATGCAAATTTTTGGACCCATTCCACCAATTGCATGGCCAGGTTGTGACTTACACTTCTGGATGTGCCAGAGGGTATAAAAAGGCGAGACACCTTCCAGAAATCGCAGTCGGGTCGGGATTGTGGAGGGTGGAGGGCTGTCTGTCTGCGTGTAGCTGGTGGCTCGTGCTAGTAGTTTTGATTTCGCAGTCGCGGTCGCGGAACTTAGATTCAGTTAGGCAGGCAGGGAGGGAATTCAATTGAATTTTTAGGAATAGGAATTTGGAAATATTTCATTCCCTGTCTGCTGTGTGTGGGGAATAGCAAGCAACGCAGTTCATTCCTGCAGTTTGTCAGGATTTTTTTTCTGATATTGGTTCAGGTTTGACTGGGGGGGGAGAGGTGTGGATTGAGTATACTACCATTCAATATTTATTTTCTATTTTCCAAAGTTCATTTTTTCATTTCACTGCTAGCAGTTTTGTTTATTTTCTCCTCACCTTTTTGTGAGACAGAGCTGCTGCAGTGCTTTCAGGCTGGGGAATAAAGCAAGCCTGATATAGCACAGCAGTTTATTCTCCTTTTTTTGTGAGACAGAGGGAGAACTCATTCCATTTCCACTCTAGTGCTTCAACACAGAGGGGAGGTTTCTT
>JAHTLZ010000120.1:242815-253835 GCA_023846285.1 Phrynocephalus versicolor
TGGAGAGGAGAAGAGTGACATGAAAGATAAAAGGGAGAAGAGATGGCATTGAAAGCAAAGGAAGAGGAAAACAAAACCTAGGCATGGATTGGAAGGAAACCTGGCAAAGATCCTCTGTCACCAAAGTACCATCCTTGAACCCCAGACTAGCTAGGAACTGTGAAGATGCATGTTGGAGTGCCACTGGGACTCTTCTGAACCTAGTTTCAACCTGTCTTAATTGACAAGCCAGAAGTTTAACCTTGTTTGCACTTGGAAAACTGCACACCAACCTTGCAAGGCAGGAGAGGATAAAATATCCAAAGCCAGCAATGTAGCCCTTCTGGCTAAGGTACTTTCTTTAGCTACTCACCCCTTCTTTGCCAAGGACCACACCTTGGTAAAATATTAAAAGTTTTATTTAAAAATAATAGAAAAGCAAACTGATGCATAAAAACAGAGATTAAAATAATGCACAAGGAGAGCAAGGTATATTCAGCTTAATATCTGAACAGGCTTTGAAAGCAATCCTAAAAAAAGGATAAAACTAGCTAAGAATTCTAAGTAGTAATAATTCCCCTAAGGACTACAAAATTCATAGTGCCATATCTATATTCTAAATCTAACCAAAATACTCTCTCTACCATTTTCAAAGCATGCTACTTAATTGCAGGCTAGATCCTTTGTCATCACCCATCTTCCAAGATGCTACCCAATTAGCATCCAGTCCTTTGCTCAGTTCTTTTCCTCTTTCAATGAATATTTGCTCAGCCCCTCCTGTCAGATCTCAAGAGAGGTTCTGTCACCGTCAGCATTGCTGGAATGTGTTTGGTCTTCCTTTGGCCAGCTTTGCCAACCCAGACTGAAATAACGAAACAACACAAAGTTTTGGGTTAATATGGGCCACAATTTATTAATTACAATCTTTAAAGATGAACCTTTAACTGCAGCTTTAAGAGGACCTGTGCTGTAGCGCAAGTGGTTAACATCTGTAGATGTTAGTAAATAACTGCCCCTATGTGGTTAAGGAAGATTCTAATTGCATAGGGGAGGATGCTGCCAAGGTAATTAGTCATGCCTCCCCTCCTGAAACTCCTAATGACAAGTGCAAACTCCTAATGCCCAAGCTAGACTTTATTGCTCCAACTGTAAGGCTACTACTTTTGGAGGGCACAACAGATGAAAGGACTAAATTAAGGGCGAATCCTTCCATGAAAACTGACCTGTTCTGGTGTGATTTTATGCACTCCTTCCCTAGTGTCTGATCTAACGCAAAGCCTCCAACATAGGACTCTTCTATTTAATGGGATGTGTGTATATCAAGGAGAGTGAACTTCCACTATAGCTCTGTTTCCTCTAAATTTCCTTGCAGTTCTGTTGTTGCTGGTGTTGTTGTAATTAGACATCGGCACGACTTAGCGGAATTCCCATTTCCGTTTCTGTTACTCGTTTCCGTTACGGAATGGAAACAGTAACGGGAATTACTCTGCCAGAACTCGAACTCGAACCAACTAAAGAATAATTGGGTCTGATTTGTCATTGTCGTTCCTGGCATCGCGGCGATCCCGCGATGCCAAGCGGCACAGAAAAAAAGGGTTTTTTTTGTTTTTTTAAAAAACTGATTCCCGGCCCTAAAAGCAGGCGAAAACTGTCTGAGGGCACCTACCAGGCCAGAAGGGTGTTTTATTGGGGGGGGTCCCCGCCCCCCCCTCTCCTTGGCTAGTGCTACTGCTGCACTGCTGGTACCAGGCGGGGGGGGACATCGTCTCGTCTGCCTTTGCCATGCGGTGTGCGGGCGGGGGGGATCCAAAATGGCGACCGCAATATTTTTTTTGAAATCGTGGTCCAAAAACCCACCAAAGCACCACAGAAACATGCAAAAATTAGCTATTTAAAACGCTTGATTTTTTACAGTAGCAGCAGTGGGTTTGTCTTGCCAAAATACGTCTCAGCTGATTTTATTTTATTTATTTCTTAATTTATTTTTTTACACCTGCGCAATGATGGGCTGTCCCATGGGATGGGACCATGCAAATTTTTGGAGCCATTCTACCAATCGCATGGCCAGGTTTTGACTGACACTTCTGGATGTGCAAGAGGGCATAAAAAGGCGAGGCAGTCCCAGTCCGTCGCAGTCTGGACTTGGATCTTGGTGGAGGGTGGTGGTCAGGGCTGGATTGCTGCGCTCAGTCTAGTTTTGATTTCGCGGTCGCGGTCACGTTAGGCAGGGAGGGAATTGATTCAATTGAATTTTTAGGAAAAAATAATAATTTCTTTCATTCCCTGTGGGGAATAGCAACGCAGAGTTTATTCTTTTTTGTGTTCTCCTGCATTTTGGAGGAAGATTTCCTTTTTTTATTTGCTTATATTTGCTTCAAGGGGGAGGGAAGGTTTGAGTGGGAGCAGGAGGGTAGGGTAGGTGCTGCGGATTTATTTTGAAAATATATATTATTTTATACTACCATTTCTTTTCTATCCCAATTTCCAACCAAGTTCATTTACTTGGCCAAGGTCCTTTTACCCTGCCTACAGCTCTGCTGCTGTGGCGATTGGGGTTTGGGAAGGGAATACCAAGCAAGCAACCCTACCCTAGTAGCAGTTTATAATAACTTTTATCTAAAAATATAATACTACCATTTATTTTCTATTTTCTAAAGTTTATTAGCAAGTGGCAAGCAACAGCCAAGGTCCAGTACTAGTGCTTAGAAGGGGAGGTTGGAGGCTGTTATTTTAAAAATATACAGAGTACAGACTGAGTAGACAGAGTTCCCCTCGCCAACCAGTGCACTCAAAGTTCTCAAACACATTTGTTGGCAACAAGCCAAGGGCACCCTCCTCTATAGAAAATTTTACAATTACATTTTACTTACTTACTCTTTCACTTCTCCAACACCTCATTCATTTATTTGCAGTCAGGCACTCAAACAAACATATTTGTTGAAGGCCACCCACCTCTATAGAATATTTTACAATTACATCTAGAAGAACTTACAGTTCACTTAGTTACTTGTCCTGTGCATTGTGAAAGTTGTGTGCCAGATTTGGCACACCCCTTCTACTAGCTTGGTTGTTGTGCTGTTGTGTGAGACCCTCTGAGAGAAGTGGAGGGGAGATGGGATGGATTCAAAACCAAACAACAAAAAAGTATAAGAAACAGGCACATCAGCCAGACCAAGTAGGGTGGCTGGCCGGTTCAGCATCAGCAGATTCAGCAGACCAAGAGAGAGAAAAAAGAAATGCATTATTTCTGCCCCACTTTGTTTGCTTATATAGGATGCACTAGCCTTGTTGTGCAGCAAGTCCATCACCCAGGCCAGTTTAAACTGTTTTTTACCTGCTCATTAGCGGGACCCGCGCCCGCACGCCGCCTGCCTGCGCACCCGCCCGCTGTGTGCCCGCCCGCCCCTCCCCTCTGCCGCTGCCGCCGCCCACCCATGGACCCCCACCACCGCCGCCCGCCCTGCGCCCACACCTCCCTGCCCCCGCAAATCTCGGTCGGACGTCAAATTGCGTGAAATCGCGGTTGAAACGACAAACGAAAAAACAAAAAACGAAATGACAAATTTTTGCGAATTTTTGTGGAAAATGGAAACGATCTGAAATGGACCTGTCTCGAAAAACGACAACTCGAAAAAAAAATTTCCTAGTCGTGCCCATCTCTAGTTGTAATGTGCCACCAAGTTGCCCATGACCCATAGCAACCCTAACAAGAGATCTCAATAGAAGCAGGGTAGAACTGAAAACAGCTGAAAACTCTTAGGAGCCTGACTGAAGCCCTTTATACACGACCCCTAAACTCTGCAGCAAATGGCTGCAAGCTCCGGAGCTTAAAAATGTTTCCCCACCAGCTCCGGAGTTTACAGGAAATTAAGTGCGACCACGCCCACTTTAGCGTGTCCCAGCGCACCTTTCAAGTACCTGCTCTCTGGAGGTGAACATTCTTTGATGCGGTGTAACGATAGTGAGTGTGGGGCTCTCCTCGCTTCTGTTTGTTGTTTTTTTGGCTCCCGCCCCCTTTAAGAGCTACTTAAGAAGAGCGAGAGGCAGAACGGAGGTGAGCGGCAATCTTTTCTTCCTTTGTTTTCTCCCTCCATTCATGCAGCCAGCAGCCAGGAAGTGCGGAGGGGGTGGGAACACAGGAAGAGCGACAAGCCCCTAAGATCTCTGGTCCGAATTTAAGGGACCAGCGGATCTTAGGGGTCATGTAAAAGCGCCCTGAGTTGATTTAGTCCCATCTTTCCATAGGTAAAATTTCAGAAGAACTTTTGCATTGGGGCAGTACCCTTGCTTGTGTCAAATTGCAATGCTACAGTATATCACAGAAGTGAGTACACCCCCTCACATTTTGTAAATATTTTAGTATATCTTTTCATTTGACAACACTGAAGAAATGACACTTGGCTACAATGTAAAGCAGTGAGTATACAACTTGTATAACAGTGTAAATGTGCTGTCCCATCAAAATAATGCAACACACAGCTATTAGTGTCTAAACTGCTGGCAACAAAATTGAGTACACCCCTAAGTGACAATGTCCAAATCGGGCCCAAAGTGTGAATATAGTTTTTTTTTTTTTTGTGGCCACCATTATTTTCCAGCAGTCCCTTAAACCTCTTGGGCATAGAGTTCACCAGAGCTTCACGGGTTACCCCTGGAGTTTTCTTCCACTCCTCCATGATGACATCGCAGAGCTGGTAGATGTTAGAGACCTTGCACACCTCCGCCTTCTGTTTCAGGATGCCCCACAGGTGCTCAATAGGTCTTAGGTCTGCAGACATGCTTGGCCAGTCCATCAATACCCTCAGCTTCTTTAGAAGGCAATGGTCATTTTGGAGGTGTGTTTGGGGTTGTTATCATGATGGAACACAGTGGTGCCTCCTCATTTGTTTTACAGGTCCATTCGTTTTATGAAAAAATTGTCTTAAGAGGCAGAGTTTCCCATAGGAATGCATTGAAAACCAATTAATCCATTCCAAAGGAACCAATTACATTAGTTTTCAATGCATTTCTAAGGGAAGGCTATCTCATACCCCCCTCAATCAACCAGTACCTCCAAGCAGACCAACAGATAGCTGATTTTGACAGCTGTCAAAATAAGCCATCTGTGAAAGGCTGCATGGAGCAACCTTCTGCTGATGGTTGATTGAGAGGTTTATCCCCAACCCAGCAAAGGGGGGGGGACGCTTCTCCCTTTCTTTTCTAGTTTGGGGGAGGGAAAAAGCTTTATCCCCTCTTGCTGGCTGCATCAACCTGGGGGGAATGGGCAAGGGGTAATTCACCTGCTTGGCCCCTTCTTGCATCAGGGCAGCCGCCCCTCCTTCACCTGGGTCTCTGTGCCGAGCCATTTCAGTGCAGAGACCTGGGTGAAGTGGGTGGTGGCAGTGGTATGTGGGTTTGATCCTAGCCCCATTTTATTCTGCAGTCATCGCTGCAGAATAAACTTGGGCTAGGATTGAACCCACAAGCAGTTGCCACCACCCACTTCACCCAGCTTTGTCCACAGAGCCCATTTTGCCCGGCTCTCTGCATGGTGCTCATTGCACAGAGCTGGGCAAAGGGGGGGGTGGCAGTGGCTTGTGGGATCGATCATAGCCCAGTTTATTCTGCAGCCCTGGCTGCAAAATAAACTGGGGCTAAGATGAAGCCCACAAGCCACTCCCACCCCCTTCTGCCAGGGCTCTGCGCTGAAATGGCTTGGCGCAGAGACCCAGGTGAAGGGGGACAGTGGCATCTTCTATCCTAGCTTTCCCAGTTGTGTAGCACTTGGGGATTGGGTCCTACCTGGTCAGGAAACCTAGGATGGAAGACCAGGCTTTTGAATTTCATACTCATAACACCCCTGGGTTGTGGGCATGCAAAATTCAAATGCCTGCCCCCTAAATTTTTTTTTTTGGAATACATTTTATTTTATTTATTTATTTATTTTTGCATTTATATCCCGCTTATCTTCAAACGAACTCTAAGCGGCTTACACGGGCTATGTTAGCCATACAAGTACAAGGATAAACAAATAAAATTACAACAATAAATTTAAGAACAGTAAAACCTAGTGGCACCTCATCAACTAAAGCGTATGATGGCGGAGAAGAGAAAAGGAAAAAAAAAAAGAACTAAGAATAAGAATCGCCAAAGGCCTCTTGGAAAAGGTAGGTTTTTAAAGCCTTCCGGAAGGCCAGCAGGGACTCTGCAGAGCGCACTTCGGTAGGGATGGAATTCCAAAGGCTAGGGGCCGCCACCGAGAATGCCCGGGTCCGAGTACTTGTCTTCCGAAAATTTCATTCATCTGATGAAGAATTCATCTTACGAGACATTTGTCTTGTGAGGTACCACTGCACTGCACTGCAGCCCAGTCTCCAAAGGGAGGGGATAATGCTTTACTTTAATATGTCACAGTACATGTTGACATTCCTGGTTTCCTCAGTGAACATTAGCTTTCCTCAGTGAACATTAGCTGGCAGCACTCATGCAGCCCTAGACCATGACACTCCCGCCACCATGCTTGACTAGAGGCACAACACACTTCTCTTTGTACTCCTCACCTTTGTATTCCTCACCTCCTTACTCTTGGTGCCATCTAAACCAAATAAGTCTATCTTGGTCTCATTGGACAACGGGACATGGTTCCAGAAATCCATGTTCTTAGTCTGTTTGTCTGCAGCAAACTCTATGTAGGCTTTCTTGTGTATCATCTTTAGAAGAGGCTTACTTCTGGGACAACAGCCCTGCAGACTAATTTGATGCAGTGTGCGATATATGGTCGGAGCACTGACAGGCTGACCCCATCCCTACCCCTTCAACCTCTGCAGCAATGCTAGCACCATTCATAGGTCTATTTCCCAAAGCCATCATCTGGATATAACGCTAAGTATGGGCACTCAATTTCTTGGGTTGACTATGTGAGGCCTGTTAAACCACTGTATGGGCTTGGCCACTGTGCTGCTTATAGCCTAGGCTATCTAGAGCAACAAGTTGTTTTTTTTTTCAGATCCTCAGATTGTTCATTACTATGAGGTGTCATGTAGAATTTCAAGTGATTAATATGAGAGAGTGAGAGCGATAACACCAAATGCTTCCTCCAGGGGATGGGGGGGTGCCATCCCTATAGCTGAATGGCACTTGGGGCAGCAAAAACAATGTTTTAAAATCCCACCTTTTCCCACATCCGATCAAGTTACCCAAGCACCTCACACACAGAGTACACTAAAAAAAACACCAAATTTTTAAAAATTTGTTTCAAATGAAATGAAATGAAACTGAACTGAATGAAACAAAAAACAAAACTGGTTCAGGTCCTTACTGGGCAGCAGCGGCAGTGGTGGCAGTGGGCAATCCTGGCACCTGCGGCAGGGGCTTTTTGAGGCACTGGCCTCAAGCCAGCACCTCTCAGTTGAGACGTGGCTTGAGGCCAGCACCTCGTTTGTTTGTTTATTTGTTTTTTCAAGCACTGACCTCACAGCCCCTGGGGCTGGGTCAGTGCTGGCTTTACTTTTTATATTTTTTCTTGAATTTGGAGTGCTGAACCAGCCACCCCTGGGGCTGGGTAGGTGCTCCTTTTTATTTTTTTATATTTTGTTTTTAAAATGTTGACCGTGCACCCCCTGGAGCCAGGTTGGCACTCATGTTATTTATTTATTTATTCATTAATTCATTCATTTTAGAGTGCCAACCTTGCCACTCCTGGGTTGGGGTCAGGACTCCTTTTATTATTATTATTATTATTATTATTATTATTATTATTATTATTATTATTATTATTATTATTATTATTATTATTATTATTATTATTATTATTATTTTATTTCATTTTTTACTGCCGACCATCTGGCCCACCTACCAGCTGTAGTGCGGGCTGGTTGCCTTTTTTTTTCTTCCTGCCCCTGGCAATACAGCCAGTAGGAGAGGACCGGTCCAGGACCAATCCAGGTAGGAGGCACCATCAGAACAAAAAACAAAACTAAATGAAACAGAAATTTCCATTTTGTTTTGTTTCGTTTTTCTTAGAATGGGCTGTTCGTTATTCATTTTGTTACGTAATGAAGCAAATATCAAATAATGAAATGAACCAAAAGTTCATTTCATGCCCATCTCTACCCAGAAGTAATAATCTTAGCCACTGTAAAAACTGAAGATTCTATCAGAATTGAGACAAATTGAGGCCCAAAGTTCTCAGAGCAGCCAAATTCTGCAAAACTAAAAATTGCCTGAGAAAAAGGTGAAATGAAAAGCATGTGCATGTGGTGACCAGGAATGTGCATGAAATAATGTGGCTCTGAGTCTTAGTCTCTTTATCCGAAGCAACAATTGCTTTTTGCCTCCACCAAAGCCTCTAATTTTCCTGTGTTCTGATTTGTTTCAATACCTTCACATCCAAAATCCAGTTCTGTATTGGTAGATGGCAAGCTGGGTGAAAAAGTGCACTCCTTTTCTTTATTCCCGGAGTGAAAGTAACCACTTTGTCCTGTGGCAGGTGTAACTGTAGCATTTTATCCACTCTGGAGTCCACTCTGGGCCTGGAGCCACACAAAGTATCCAGCTTTGTAGCCAACAGGAAATAGTGAACGGTGCTGTTTATCACCCATACCAAATATTTCCTTGGTGCCATTTCATAGGCAGGCAATTCAACAGGTTGGTAATCCATTCCATTAGTCATAAATCTGTAAACCAGTCCAGTCCACATGTCCACAGGCCTTATGTGCAGTGCATCCTTATAACTAAAAGTTGGACCTCATTTACAACTCTTAGAGATATAAAAGGAGGGAAACTCTAACCTTTGTAGCAGTGATTATAAAATAAACTTATTTTGAAATGCATATTTTCACATTGGCTTAATTTCCCCTCCTCCCTACTAAGGGTGCAGTTGAACATTGAAATTCTCCTGGCTTTTACTTCTGGTTTGTTTTGTTTGAAAGCAAAGTATTTTAAACAGCCCTAAAGGGTTATTTATTTTAACACTGCCATATAAGTATTTTATTTTGAATCCTTTTCACTTGTGTTGGGGTCATGTGTGTCTGTGGGGTCTGTCAAGTACTGGATGCCAGTACCACATGTTTCAGATTACAGTCTGCCGACCGAACTGGTGCATTTCATCTTTGGTTTGCATTGCTGTATCACTTCAGGGCTGGAAAATGCTGACAGCAGCCTTGCTGGTGTTTTATCTTCCTGTCTGCTGCCAATCTACTGCTATGCAACTTTGAAATATATTTAAAATATTGTGTCAAGCCTTTCAGCTTCCAGCAGATGAAGGGGAGAGAGCAAGGTAGGGAAGCAAATCAGTAAGCCAGTCAAGTCCATGCATTGTTTTTTCAGAAGGTGGCTGCTTTCTTCATATGCTGCATGTATGTTTTGTGCACCACCAACAAGGCAGGAGTCCTGCTAAAGGCTGCTGCTGCTGCTCTTTTCCCCACTCCCTAGCAAGGTAATCCTGCAACCTGTACATATTATTTGAGAGGAATGATGTCTTTTTTAAAGTAGGAGTTGATTTTGTAACTTTTTAAATATGTTCTCTTGTGCTCTTCAGTTCTTCATTCAAATTCCACTCTACTCTTTTGTATGGACAGCCTGTGCTCAGGGCCGGTGCTAGGTTTTTTTGCACCCTAGGCAAGGGGGGGTGGGGTGGGGAAGGTGGCAGGTGGGCGGAGCAGGTGGCAGGGTGGGGGGCGGGGGGCGGGCAGGTGGGGGGCAGCGGTGGGGTAGCGGTGGGTGGGGGCGGGGGCAGATGGCAGGGGATGGCAGCAGGCACGGGGGGCAGCGATGGGTGCAGGGGTGGCGGGCAGTGGGCAGCGGGCAGTGATGGGCGGACGGCGACGGGCGGCTGGTGGGCGGTGGGGGGACAGATGGCAGGGGCCAGCAGCAGGGGAGTGCCAGGGTGCGACAGGCTGTCCAGTGCCCTCTCTCCATTTTGGCGCCCTAGGCAACTGCCTAGTTCGCCTTAATGGAAGTTCCTGTCGTTATCGACATGATAATCTGAAGTCCCATGTATTCCTTTCTACCAATATACCACACAGCTTACGACCAAAATAAAAATTATCTGGAGAAGAAAAAAATGCCAATTCACAACCATAGTGACTTTAAACAGACTTCAAATACCTGGACTCAGCACCGTATTCATTTCAATAGCAAATAGTTTATTTCAACATGCAGCCATGTTGTAGAGCAATGTAGGCTAAAGGCAGTCCAGCTGCAAAGTATCAAAAGGGGCTTGATAAACCTGCTTTTCCTGTGTGTCTATTATGCATGTATATGTAAATGCCATGCAAGCTGTGATATATGTCCGAGTTGCGTTTGATGTTGGGGGGTGGGGGGTGAGGTGGGCAAAGTTATGCATACTCACTTTTTCTACTCCATCGCTGGATCATTGAATCTGCAGGGCAGATGAAGATTTTAAACAGAATGGATATCTGGAATAACTCTCAATACCCTCTTCTAAGTGAATGCTGAAAAGAATTGCCTTTTTGTTCTGTTTGTATGCACATTTCTTTAGCATAATGCCTAGCCACCTTAGAGTTGCATCTAATCACCACTTTCCCTTTCCTGGGAGAATATCATGTGGAACTGTATCAGAAGAACAACTTTGTAGGTCCACTGCACATTATTTATCCAATTAGCTTGTTCTTTGACCAGGAGAAGAAATTTAGTTCAGCTTGATTTGTTTCTGATGAAACCTTGTTACCTATCTATTTATTTTGAGTCACTTTCTAGTATCTGCTTCACTAATTGCTTATAGACATATACTGACTACTAAAGGGACACCTAGTTCACCCATCTGCCTTTAACAAACAAAGGAAAAGAAAATGAAATTATAATTCAGTGCTAGGAATACAAATAAAAATACAATTAGACACAACTGAATCATTTAACATGCAGCTCCCAAACTCAATGAAACCACATACCAAAAAGAAGGCCAATTGTAAGTTTAAGCTATTGAACATAGGTCAAAAGAATCCTAAAGGAGCCTTGGAACCTGAGGAAATGGTAGAAAGTTCTAAATTAAATTAAATTAAATTAAATTAAATTAAATTAAATTAAATTAAATTAAATTAAA
>JAHTLZ010000120.1:253845-274703 GCA_023846285.1 Phrynocephalus versicolor
AATTAAATTAAATTAAATTAAATTAAATTAAATTAAATTAAATTAAAGAGTACTAAGATATCATGAACCTGGGCAGTCAGGTGGTAATTTCATCTCTCCTCCCTGTAGAAGGATGTGGCCTATGGTGGGATATTTAGATACAAGTGATCATTCTCTTTTGGAATTTGCTTTATAATGGGAAGGAGAAGGTAAGCATAACCAGAGAATCATACTGGACTTTTTAAAGCCTTTTCTTTCTCTCCTTCCCCCCCCTCTTTCTTTCTTTCTTTCTTTTTCTCTTTCTTTCTTTCTTTTTTTGTTAACCTATGGAAATATTGGGCGTGAATCCATGGACCGAAACACTGAAAGAGAAGGAAATCCAAGATTTATGGTGAGATATTAAAGGCAGAATCTAAAACTGTACTAACAAGATGGGAGATGTCTAAGGAAACCACAATGGTTGACTAAAGAACTTTCAACTCAGCTAAGCATATAAAAAACAAGTATAGGAAATAGGCGGGGGGGGGAGATCTCCATTGGCACAAAGAGTTGATGAGGTAGGATGGAAATTGCAGCATAGAATAGGGAGGGAGGTAGTACAGAAACATTGGCAAAAGGAAAATGTGATGGAAACATAAGGTGATTTCTTTTGTCCCTTTTGGTATATTGATGTTTAAAATAATTCTATTAGACTGTATATTGTATCTTAAAGAACAAAAAAGATGAGGAAATATATTGTTCCCAAATGAGAGTTTTGCCTATGATAAAAAGATGATTATTGTAGAAATACTAAGATGGAATTCATTTATGGAGATAGTTACATATATAATTTTTTTCTTATTTCTTTTCATTTTTAATATTCAGAGAACTATGGGGTTTAGGGATATATCAATTTATGGATTTGAAACTAATGGTGGCTTTGATCTTCCAGATAGTGCAGGGAGGGGCTTCTTTGCCTCCCCTCACCTGGGGCTAATAACAAGGGACACATAATCCCTCCCTGTTAGAGTATACAGATCAACAGTCTCCGAATGTGGTATGTCAGTCACCCTGATCTGACTTACCATTGGTCTGGCTATACTGACATTCTTTTATGCCCCTCCTTTCTGAAAGGTCTGTTGGTTAAACAGAGAGGAAAATGAGAGTTTTAATCTCCTCATGGATTTTGAGATAGAGAGTCTTACCTTTATGCATACCATCCAGCTTTAGGGGTTGGTGCAACAAGTATAAGGACATTCTTCAATACAGACTGTTTAATTTGAAATATTTGTTTTCTATTTAAAGTTTAATAAACCTTTTTTGACTTCATTGTGACTCATTATTTGCTCTGTGTGTGTGTGGGGGGGGGACTGGACCAAGCAATAGTAAGACCTCTAATAGTCCCTAGGGGCTTATATAAGCCCTGTCAACATCACACCAGGGTCTTCAGCATTGTGTCGTTCACCCTCCCGCCCTACTCTGTTCAGAGAATTAGATTAGCTGGTCGTGTAACGGTCAGATGGGAATTTTTGACTGCTACTCTGACTGATCAGGAGTGGCAGTGAGTTTTCGCCCATCCCATTCTCCATGGTTCAGGTGTCGATGTTTAATCTACCCAGTCACAATTGACAGTTAGTTCAAGTGGCAGAATTAAGTTTGGTTCTTACAGTAAATTGAGAGTTATTAGTTACCTGGCAACCCTCAATATTAATGGCAGGATTTAGAATTTAGTGTGAATTTAAACTTGCCCCTAAAGGTTAGATGAGGGCTGGCCAGACCAATTCTTTGGGTTTGGTGCTGGACCCAAATTTAATTAGACCCTGTTATGCCACTTGGACTATTTGGAGGTCCCCTTTTCTTGCTCTTTCTCAAGTCATCATGTTGGTTTACTGGATCAATAAATTGTGACCAATTTAATTCCACATCCCTTGTCTCACCTCTAGAGATGGGCACGACTCAGGAAAATGACGTTTTCGAGTTGTCGTGTGTCGGAGGCAGCCCGTGTCGGCTCGTTTCCGTTTTTCGCGAAAATTCACAGAAATTAGTCGGTTCGTTTTTTTGTTTTTTCGTTATCGTTATACTGGTTTTTTTGGGGGGGTAGCGGGCTCCTGGAGGCACCTCTGTGGGGTGGGTGCCTCCGGCGGCCCGCTATAAAGGAAGGGACAGCAGCAGCAGGCTCCAAGAGACCCCTCAACATGGGGGTCTCCCCTCCTCACCTGCTGCTGCTGCAAAATGGCATGCATAACCATATGGATATGCATACCATTTGTAGGCAGTGCCAGTGACACCTGCTCAAGTACCTAATCCCTTGGTACGAGCGTGTCGCACCTGCCATGTCCCACAAAGAAGGGAATCGTACTTGCGTGTAGTGCAATGCAAGTACATCTGGCTATGGGCTAAGGTGGCTTTAGTCCAAGGGCTAGGGTTAGGCTAATGACGGGTAAGGTTATGGTGGGCTAGTGGGTTGCACCTCTGGGTGCCTCTCTGACCCACTAAGAAGACAGTCTGTGACGTATGGGTAAGGAGTCAAGGATTAGGGTTAGCGGGTTAGGGGGCTAGGGCAAGTTTTAGGGGGCTTTTTGGCACATCCCAGAAGTCTCCGTGGCCAAGTGGCCATGGGATTGGTGAGATGGCTCCAAAAATTTGCATGGTCGTCCCCTCCCACATGGCTGGCCAGGCCACTGGGCCAGCCCATCATTGCACACTGTGCAGGTGTAAATAAAATAAAATAAAATAAAATAAATGGAGGACACAGGAGGAGAGGAGAGACATTTTGTTGCAAGAAAAAACCCACTGCTACTGTGAAAAATCTGGCAATTCATACATTTCCATGTGTTTCTGTTGTGCTTGTGTGTTTTTGGACCACAATTTCAAAAACAATATTGCATTCGCCGCCCCATTTTCGATCCCCCGCCCGCACCGCATGGCATGGCGACGAGGCGACTCGAGTCCGGCTGCCCAGGACGGGGGAAGCCGGGACACCCCCCTCCAGACCAGAAACCCCCCCTCCGGTAGGTGCCCTACTGAGTGAGTGCCCTTAGTCAAGCGGGCATTTTCCGCCTGCTTTTTGGCCCGGGAATGGGTGGGGGGAGAGTTTAAAAGTTTTTTCCTGCGCCATCCGTGCCGCTTGCGTTTGCGGCGGCCGTCGGCATCTCGGCGAGAGTGGGCTTTTTGCGAGCCTGCGGCGAGTCCCACCAGACCAGAGCAGCCCAGGACGGAGGGGGGGGAAGCCGGGACACCCCCCCTCCAGACCAGAAACCCCCCCTCCGGTAGGTGCCCTACTGAGTGAGTGCCCTTAGTCAAACAGGCATTTTCCGCCTGCTTTTTGGCCCGGGAATGGGTGGGGGGGAGACCCGGGGGAGAGTTTAAAAAAGTTTTTTCCTGTGCCGCCCGTGCCGCTTGTTTGCGCTTTGGCGGCCGGCGGCAAGACTGGGCTTTTTGCGGCGGGCGAGTCCCACCACCACACCAGAGCATCCCAGGACGGAGGAGGGGGGGAGGCCGGGCGGGGACCTCCAGAAACCACCCCTCTGGTAGGTGCCCTGAGGCACGGCAGGCATATTTCCGCCTGCTTTTTGGCCGGGAACCGGGCTTTTTAACTTTTAAAAACTTTTTTTCTGTGCCGCTTGGCATCGCGCGCGATCGCGCGATGCAAGTAACGAGCACAACAAATCAGACCAAATTGTTCGTTCGTCGGTTCGAGCTCGAAGTCTGGCGGAGTAATTCCCGTTTCCGTTTCCGTAGAGTAACGGAACCGAGTAACGGAAACGGAAACGGAAATACCGCTAAGTCGTGCCCATCTCTACTCACCTCTTTATTCCGGGTTGGGGAGGGGGGGGACAAAGGGAAATGAAAAGGGAAAAGAAAGATCTTATAGGCTAGGATATGGTCTTTTTAGGACAACCCATAAAGTAAAAGTAACTTAAAGATAGAAGAGATTTGAAATAATGTGACATATGAAAGATAGAAAATCTCTGTTAAGCTATAATACTATATAGCGACATTATATATGAAGATATTAGGCTTAATGATCTATAGATGGCATTTATCATTTGCTAGGTTAGCTTTAATATATTTAAATATGCTTAGAGGTTTTTAAGACTAGAGACATATTATTACATGAGATAGATATGCGATAGAAAATTTTCCTTTTTTCCTATGTTCTTTGGTGCTGACTTAAGGTAGATATTGACTTTGTTAATTGGTGAAAGTAGATATGATGTTATTTAAGAATTAATTTAAAATAAGGATACATTAAACGATGAAACTAGACTTATAAAAGAAAAAGTATAATATACATACAAAGTAAGAAAGATGATCTCTCATTCTTCAAACAAGATGATGAAACGAAAGAGAAAATTAAACATGGAATGTGCATATTTAAAGGTTAAAAAGGAGATATAAAAGTAAAGGGTTGAATTGGTTATAAAATAAACAAAATGGAAACCCATGTACAGTAACCTCCTGCCTTTTTGCAGTTCATATACTGTAGTCCCGGTATTCATATATTGCGGGCCACATTATATGAAAAAAGAGCCCCTGGGGGTAAGCTGTAAAGGCCTGTCTCAAGCCTCCTGTACTTACCCCAGGCCTGGTGCTGCGCTTGAATGGGCCTCCAATTGAGGCCCCAAAAGTAATTCTTGCCGAACTGGTTCACAGAAAAGCATTTCTGTGTCCCCTGACATGCCTAGAAGGGCCCTCAGAGGCCCCAATAGTGCTTTCTAGCGAACGAGAGGTCACTTCCAGTTTTCTTGAAGTAACTTCTGGTTCAGCGGGAACCACTTTGGGGGCTTCTGAGGGCCTGGGAAGGCTCTCGCAGGCCCATTCCATTACCAGGCCTGGGGTAAGTACAAGAGGCCCCAGATAGCCCCCCCCCCCACAGCCCGAATTGATCCTGCATCCACATATCACAGAGTTGCAATTATCATGAGTTGAGTCAGGTCCCTAACCCCCGCGATAGGCGGGGGTTACTGTAGAATGATGTCTGGTGAGCACTGTATGTGTTTTGTTTTGGTGTTTGTAGAAAATAAATAAAATATACTATTACAACAACTACTGATAATAATGTAGATCTACTAAATGTTATATGCAGATCCTCACACAAAAGGACTTCCTTACTCATTTTTGAATTTCATTAGGAACAACATATGTTACAATTTTTACAATATGCCACTAGAGGTTTAGTGAATATATTTTGGTTTTCACTTCTGGTTCACAACCCCAGTGACACCCTCAAACCACTTTTCCACCAAGGAGTCAACGGGCTCGTCAACCAGACCTACTGATAAGCCTCCAAAGGCCTCCGAGAACTTAGAAGGCTCTAGGAGCTTTCGGGGGCGGGCCCAGATGGAAGGGCCAAGCTCCCTGTGGGGTGGGGTGGTGATTGGCAGGGAAAAGGTCAACAAATAGTGATCTGACCATGACACAGGCCAGGAACACAAATTTCCGACTCCCAGATCAAAACCCATGGATATGGAGGCAAAGACCAGGTCCATGGTATGTCCAACCCTGTGAGAGGGACCGATGACAAACTATGACAGATTCATGGAGGCCATGGACTCCATGAATTCCAGAGCTGCTCCCGAGAGTCCATGCCCAGCATGCACATTGAAATCCCCAATGACCAAAAGGCAGGGGAGACCTCAACAGTGCCACCGAGATGAACTCTGAGAGCACTGGGAGGGAGTGTGCAGGGTCGCAGGGAGCTTGGTACATGAGCAAACCTATCCCTCTGACCCACCACAAGGTGTAGACATTCCAACCCCGGGCACACCAACATCGCAGATTTGCTGACATGAAAAGATTCCCTATAAACAACAGCCACCCCACCACCCGACCCTCTGACCTGCCCAGATGCTGAACATAGTACCCCTGGGGGTGCAGCTGGGAGAGGGATGCTCCCCCCTCTGCACACACCCAGGTCTCTGTGATGAAGGCCAGGTCGCCCCGATCCTCCACAATCAAGTTGTGGCTGATGGGGATCTTATTATGATCCGATCTGGCGTTAATCAGCAAACTGGACAAGTTGGAAGCACGGATGGAATGGTTTTCTGGTATGTTTCAGTGGGCTGGGGGATCAGAACGGGGGACAGGCACCAAATGCCTGTCCCGAGTTATCCTTACCCGATTGGCCCTCCAGCCCAAAGTGAGCCTCCTATGGCCCAACACCACTGAAATAGGGGAGCCCACAAATATTGGCAGTTGAAAGAGTGGGACACAAGGGGGAATAAGGACATAACACCAACCGGGACAAAATGCAAAGCAGAAATCAACAACAACCCTCCCACCCCATCTTAAACAATGAAAATGATTTAAAGAAAGAAAGAAAAAAATCAAACAGCAGCAACAACAACAACAAAAACAAAAACAAAAACAATGCCAAACCCAGCAGCCCATTGATGGTAAAGGTTGGTTATCTAATCGGAGGAAAAGTCTCCTCCCCAGTCTAAAGATGGATCAAGGACAAGAAACACGCTTGAGGCAGATGACAACCACGCAGCATCCCAGCTGGAAAATTTGCCCTGTGACCACTCCAGGAACCTCAAAAGAGCCCCTGGCTGCAAAGGGCACTCAGTGGGGACATAACTGGAAAGTCCTCCAGGCACCGCAGTGCTGTCCCGGTTGCAAAGAGTCACACAGCGGGAGAATCCTCCAGACACTGCAAAGGGTGCCCCCGGTCATAAGCAGGTGCCTAGCGGGAAAGTCCTAGTCCTCCCAACAAGCAGGAAAAGGAAACAAGCAGCTCCCCCCAATACACTTCATTATGGCTGTAGTGGTGGCTCCTCTAAAGCAGACCATGTGGTATCTTCAGTCGAGAACGGGACCGCAACCTCAGCATGAACACTGACACCACCCCTGCCGCCATAGCCTTAACCCGTGGTCTCATCACCATAGCCTCACCTCAATCAACAAGTGCCACCGAATATAGGAACACAGCCACCTAGCCTCCACTGCAAACCACCTTGACACCACCAGGGCTAGCCCCATGCCACCACACCATGACGCCATCGGCTCCTGTGGTGTCATGGCACACGGCCACTCCCAGGACCGGACTCTTGCGACTGCTGCCACCACAAGCGTCCATGCTCCATTGCCCCCCCACTCGGAATGACGAGGCGAGGCAGTGTGTTGGGGTAAACTGGGCCACACTTTATTAACAAACAACATCATAACAACAACAGGAAGGGCCAAGCATCTTCTCATATGGTCGGAACCCCGGGGTCTCCCGGGACCCATCCGACCGGCAGCCTTAGGCGAGCCTTAAACCCCCAGGTGGGGCCGTCATGGGACGGCACGGCCCAGGCCGGTTAATTTGGTTTCCTCCTCCCTGCCTGTCATTCTCAAAGCTGGGTAATTCCCAGTGCAGGGAGGCGCTTTCCCTCTCCCACAACAGCCCGTGACCTCCCGGCCCGCCGTTCTGTGGTGGAGTGGTGTTTCCTCCTCCCTGCCTGTTATTCTCAAAGCTGGGTAATTCCCAGGGCAGGGAGGCGCTTTCCCTCTCCCACCGCAGCCCCGTGAACTCCCGGCCCGCCGTGCTGCGGTGGAGGGGCGTTTACCTTTATCTTGCCAATGGTATGCTCCCTGCTGCCCTCCATGCTTTTAGCCGCCATGGCCGCGGGCCTAGCCTTGTTATGGCCCCGGCCCCCCACCAGCAGCTAACACTTCGACCAGGCCCCTCCTCACGTCTCGCAGGAATCCTTCCATGCCCACATTCGACAGGTGCACCCCGTCCGGCCTGTAGAGCTCCGTCCTGCGCACATCAAACTCCGGGTGGCCCAGCACAGCCCCCAAATTCCTTGCAGACTGCTTTACAAACCTCCTGGTTCACTCCCTTTCTTAATCTTTAATCTTTGATTAATCTTTGCATGTCACAGTTTGCTCTCCACCTGCCGTGGTATCAGGGTGGACCACAAAATTTGTGCCGCCGGGAACCTGGCCTTCCAATCTGCCAGGTCCCACAATATCTCTAAGACCAATGTCTAGCCTGTCCGGGTAGTCAGGTCGCTTCCTCCCAAGTGGGTTAGTAAGCAATCCGGTGGCACGCCTCGGGCCGCCGCTATGGCCGTACCCAGGAACTGCCGCCACCTCTTCCCCCTTTTACCTCGCCATTCAATTATGGCACGACTACCCAGCCCCAAATTTAGTCCGCAGCCGGATCTGATGGCGTACTTCTCCGCCCAGTATACATAACTGTGCCCCACAAAAACCCCTCTTGCCCGGCAGGCGCTGCCCTCAGGTCCTGGGAAGACAAAAATAACACATTAACTGCCAGTCACAGCCTCCTGGCCCTGCAACGATAACAACAGGGTAGAGCGTCGGCAACGGCCGCACATACCTTTTGTAACAGTGAGAGGCCCACCTCCCCAGCCGGCGGATAGAGCCCTCATCATAACCCACTGCCACGGCTGTTGATGCCGCCCCACTCCTG
This sequence comes from Phrynocephalus versicolor, assembly GCA_023846285.1. Classification (NCBI taxonomy): domain Eukaryota; kingdom Metazoa; phylum Chordata; class Lepidosauria; order Squamata; family Agamidae; genus Phrynocephalus; species Phrynocephalus versicolor. Next base: position 262,229 of record JAHTLZ010000120.1, read on the forward strand.
AACGAGTGGGGGGCGTAGGGGTCCAGGGCCACCCTATGGTGAAATTTCTTGTCAAACGGAAGCCAGGGATGGCCAGGGCAATCCCTGCCAGCCTGTACATAATATCGAGATACTGAGGCAACGCCTGAGCCCCCCATGGGTGGGCCTGCGAGGTCAAAGACACCAATTCACGTATGCTGGCTGCTATACTGCCCCGGAGCAAGCGGCTATTTCCCACGCCTGCGCTCCCTGTCTTATGGGTCTCCTCCTTCCAAGTCCTTGATCCCCCGATCCCCATAAAGTAAGCCAGGGGCGTCTGTGAATGCCCCCCACTAGCTGCTCTCCCTAGAGGGCATAGACAAGTGATGCCCAAGTGGTGAGGCGCAGGCGCCCTATGGCGTGGCTGTCACTGCCACCCCGAGGTAGCCCAGGGCTGCACCGTTCCCGGCCATGGTTCCATTCCCCCCCAGCCATACGGCCGCTCGCCGACTAGCTCGGCAACAGGCCAAGTGCCCCCATTGGGGGGGGGGAAATCCTGTCAGAGTTGGCTGATGCTGGCCCGGTCCGCCCCCTGGAAGGTGTCGTCGGATCGTTCTCCGCCCCACCTGTGGGGCGCCAACCCGGATGCCCGGCTGCTGGTAGCTGAGCAGGCAGTGCCCGGGCTGCTCCCCGCGCTGGGGCGGTTCGCCCGGCCCGGAAACCACCCCCCGGCCCGGGCCAAACGCCAGTGGGCGCCGTTTCGGGTGCGCACGCCAACTCACCGAGTGCTGTGCTCTCCGTTGCATGCCTCGGGGTCCGGACTCAGCTGAGGCCTCGCCGTACCCCGTGGCCGGTCCTGTGGCTGCCTCCATCTGCTCGGGCACTGTAGAAGGAGAGAACGTATCGTGAAACAAGGCCTCGCGCTGCTCCCACTGACGTGCACCTGCGGGACGCACCCCTAGTCTGAGAGGTCGGCCCGGCTGGGTTCCTATGCCCACCACCTGTTTTGCCGCCTCCCATGCTCTAAGGCCAGCCTCCCTGGGTCACGAGGGGGGGCATCGCTCATCGCCTGCCAACCCAGCAGGGGAGGCGGGCCCGCTATGGGGGCCGCCTCGTTGCTGTTCGCGGTCCCTTAATGGGAAAACCAGGGCCCAGCAAACCCGTATACTTCAAACCATGATGCAGAAACCAGGGTGCTCCAAGAGCCATATGCAGGGGGCTGTATCAGGAGACAGGGATCTAGTCCCATGCGTTCCCGGAGGCATCTGGGTGGCCACTTGTGAGATACAGGAAGCTGTACTGGAAGGGCAATGTCCCCTGTCTACAACAGTCCTCCAAACAGGATTGGCGCGTGCCAGCGCAAGGCCGCCAACACCCAGCTCAGGGATGCTCTCCCTACGTGGTCACCCGTATCATCAACAGCTGAGGGATTGAGGAGGCCCGACAAGGACCATTTGCCTCCATCACTCTCCCTCCCAGGTCGTCTTGCAGGGAGATCAATGCTGTCTCTGTGCCGTCCCACAGCCTGAATTCGGCATGAAATGGGTCAAGAGCGTCAATTTCCTACACAAGGGCAGGAGCCGGTTCGCCACCACCTTCTCTGTGCCCTCGCTCGCAGAAGGAACTTTAGGCAGAGGGCCTGTAGGCGTTAAGCTCTACTGCTGTCAAGTTCAATTTCGTCCGGATGGGCCCACTGACTGTTCCATTGAGGGCTGGGGGGGGGACCCTGCCCTCCAGGAGAGATGCCTTAATTACAACTGCGGCTTGGCCTGGTGGCATGGGTTCTGTTGTCTCTATGAGCCAGGCTGGGCAGGAGCTAGGGGGGGGTTATGGCCCTGTACTGATTAGATGACCCTTGAAAAGGTGGCACCAATGCCAGACATGTCCATGCAACCCCTTACCGAACAATGGTGGTCCAAGTGTCAACCAGCGGCCCACACTTTCAATTTTAAAATTACCACAAAGTGGTTGCAGGAGATACTACTCAGGGGCCTATCGCCGCAACCGGCACTGGATGGACTGCAAGCAATACCTCTTCCCGAGGCTGGCGAACTGAGCACCCCGCCTGCCGGGGGGGCAGCATGCAACCCGCACCCCAATCCGCAAACTGCCCAAAGACCCCCCAAAGCGGTACGGGGCGGGATGAGCAGGGCACTTCGCTCTTGCATGCACTGGTCTCAGGGCAGAATTTGGATTGATTCCTACCAATCCGTGTCACCAAGGATGGGCCGTTGGCCTGAGCGTGCACAGCTCTTCTGATGTTCGTACTACGGGTGATATATAAGGTGCACGCCTTGCGTGTGCAATGGAAGGCCCGCTGCAAAGAACCTACTTCTGCATGCCACGTGTAATTGGCCCATGGAACTCCCTGCCACCGGATGCGGAAATTGCATCTGGGCTGGGGGAAAGTCCCTCCCAGGTTACAAACCATGATGGAGACGTGTCCCAGCTGGCCGCTAAGGCTGTGGAACTCCCCGCCACCCGGTGCGTTGCTCGCAACCCGGCTGCAGGAGCAGATCCACCCAGGTTACAGGCCACAATGTAGATGCGCTATCTCCAGGCCTAAAACCATCGTACTCCGAGGGCCAGGTGCTGGGTAGTGTTATTAGGAACCCATGATCAAATCTCCTGAGCTCCCATACACCTCTGGTGGGGCCACTGCGGGCCACAGAAGGCTGTACTAGATGGGCCTCTGGCCTGGTCCGCATGGGGTCTCCCATGTCCCGTGTCTATGGGCCCTCCTAACAGAGGCTGGTTTGGCCTCGGTGGCTCAGCCGCCTAAGGCAGCAGGCGCCAGCCTCAGCTGAGGGGATGAGTAGTGAGGTGCCAGCTGCCCCGAGCCAGAGCCCGCGCGCCCCCCTGGCTGCCGCAGTTCGGGCCTACAGACGGGGAGGGGCAGACAACTCACCCACCCCCAAGGTTAATGGGATTCCCCTCATACCGTCCCTGGCAGGCCCGCCCCCGCCCGGACCGCCCATTAAGCCCAGCCCAGGCACGTGGGAGTGCCAGCCGTCGGCCGGGCCCGTAGGCTCCGACAAAACCTCCCGCCTGGGCTCGGAGGAAGGGGTGAGGAGTCCGCCCGCCAACCCGTGCCCCCCGCATGGCTGGCCCGGCACCTCCCCTCCCCTGTCACGTTCCGGCTGCGTCCCCCATGGCCTGCTGGACTCCCCCCGTCACCAGCCCCGTCCATTTCGAGAAGGGAGGAAGGGGGCACCCGGCCGGCTCTACCGCTGCGCCGCCTAGTTCCGCGGGGGGGGGGGCTGAGAAAATACGGGCGGGGTGGGTCGCCGGTCGGCCTTGCTCACTGTGAGGGGGAAGGCCGATGCCGCTCCCCCCAATCCGCTGCCGGGTCGCAGTCCCTCTCCTCAGCGCTCCGCCGCGTGTCCCGGGCTCCACGCCCCCGCTCACCCTGGGGGGAGAGGGCCGGAGCCGCTCCCCCCGTGTAACGGTGCGCGGAAGCGCCGCCAGGCTCGCCCGACCACCAGCTGCTTTGCGCGGTAGCACAGCAGCAGAGGCCGAGCCGGCGGCGCGGGAGCCGTGGGCACGCAGCCGGCTCCCTGACCATCAGCTGCTTTGCGCGGTAGCGCAGCAGCAGAGGCCGGGAGCTGACCGAGCCAGAGCAGCCGAAGTGCGGCCAAGCTCCCCCGACCGTCAGCAGCGGTCTGTGGGGAGCCGGTCGGGCCCCTACGCAGGGGCCCCGCTGCCGATTCGGCCGCCCATGCGGCCTCCGACATGGCGCCCGCCACGTGGCGCCCGCAGCGCAGAGCAGCGTACGGCAGGAGATACTCCCCCGAACGCTGCTAAGGCTGAACTGATGGTTGGGGGGAGGAGCCACCCTTTATAGGGCGCTCCTCCCCCCACCCTTGCAGGACATACGGATCCTGCCTCACCTCCTTGTCCTCCTCGGGCGGGGCAAATCGGCTCCGCGGGTGGACAAGCCCCCCCGCGGAGCTAGCATCCAGGTACCAGTGATCTGATAACCCAAAGGAGAACCCAACCTCGGGCCAACAGCATTGAAAACAACTGTCTTGACCAAGGGGAGGGCTCAGGGGAAACAAAGACTAAGGGAGGGTGAGGGAGGTAAGGGAAACAACCCCCCTTCCCACAAAGGAGCACAGGGAGCAGCAAAGAACTTGACAAAGAAGGAAAGAGAAAAATAACAAAAAAGAATTCAAGGAAAAGAGTTCAAAAACAAAATTTAAAACTTGCTGCAGACGGAGACATGATCCCTCTGCCACCCGCCATCTTGCTGGAACTCCTCATCTCTCAATACATTTGATTGGCTCAGCCTCTTTGTAGAAGTGGATATATTCTTCTAAATATGATGATCCAGAGGTCTGTAAAAGCCACCTGTTCCAGAGGAGGCAGCTTGTAGAAGATTACCAAAGAACCGTCATGCCTTCTCCAATAGGTCCACGTGCCTTGCTTTCATGAGCTTCCATTCATTCCCAGATTTCTTCACGTCACCAAATGATGGGCTATTCAAGCGTTTTGTATAAGTAGCTGGCTCTGAAGTCCCAGGAAGATGCCCGCCTCCAGCTTCATCACTATCCTTACTAGCTGGCAATGAGAGGTGCCAACACAAACCTTGGCTGCTGTCAGGAAAACACTCAGGACTTGAAGAACTGTCTACCAACACATCCGGGACGTCTTTACCACCCACGACCACTTACAGAATGAACACTATAAGTCTCCATGCATGGACTGAATGCCTCTCTCAAAAGGATCTCCACCAGTCCTTTGGGTCCTGTCCTTTATCTCCTCTGACCTATGTTGACCTCCATCCAGTCTGAGCTGATGCTTTCAGGGTTGTTGCTGTCCTTTCTTTTCTTCTTTTCCAGGGCATAATGGTCAACTAGATGCAGGAGATCCAGAGCTGAATTCCCAGTCCAGGCCAAGCCAGTCCAAGGACCATGCAAGCATCAGGGGAAAGGCCATGAGGGTAGCCAAACTATTCAAAAATCATACACACCAAGATGTTTGCAACAAAGACTGGGGTACAAAGCAATCTGGAACCTAAAAAAACAGACACACACAAAACCCCCTCTCTTATAAAAGCAGGTGCCTAAGGTGAGGTTGTAAAAGCTCTCAGCCCTAGCCTGAGGTCAGCTGCAGGCATTTAAGACTGTGAGAGTCTAAAAGATTAGCCTAGATGCTCTAAGCACATCTGCTCTTGCTTGATTTCAGAAGCTAAGAAGGGTCGGCCCTGATTAGTACTTGGATGGGAAACCAGCAAGGGAATACCAGGTACAGTAGGCGCCTGGAGTAACAACTGGCAAGCCACTCCAGTATTCCTGTCAAGAAAACTCCATGGACATGGGGTCATGGAGAGTTGGTCATGACTGTAACAACACAACACAAAGAGTCTAAACATTTGGTCCAATTTTGGGGGGAGGGGTACAAAAATTTGGACTAGTTTTGGAGAGATAAGTTATGGGAGTTGGAAAGGTCGTAAAGGTGGGCCATTGTCCACCTAATGCGCCTATTGAGACTACTGTTCACCTATCAAGCCTATTCAGGCCATTGTTCATCTTATGAGCCTATTTCAGATGGGGGTGATACAAGGTCAAAGTTTTCCTCAGACTAACAAAGCTGTTTGGATGAGCAGTGAAATGTTTCAGTCTCTCAAGAAAAGAAGTCTAGTTGTCATGATTCAACTTCCAGATACTGGGACAGATGAATAAATATATTGATATCCTGTAAGACAATTCCCTATTTAACCATGTGGCTTTGCAGCTGTATTTTATAGATTTGATGTTCATGCATATGCCTCGGGACATTTCCACCCACTCCTGAAGGCAAAATCATACTACCTGCCCACAGTAAGTTCCTCCTTTTTATCCCCCAACTTGTTCCCCATCTTGTAAGTTTAGGGAAGAACAAACAGTAGCCAAAAAACAACCAGGAAAGATGCAAGCTCCATAAAAAAAAATCTATTTTAAAGTATTTCCTATCAAGCATGGGATGTGGATGATCCAGCAATTACTAGAGATGAAATCAGAAGCAGAATTTTTACCAGAATATTACCTTGTTATGCTACACATTTATAGCAACAATATAATGTAAATGTGGGACTTAACAATGCAGAAAAACGTGTTCAATCCCCAAGAATGCCTCATAAACCATTTTAATGAACACATGTCACACTTACCATATTGACGCTGCATATGTTGCCTATGTTTCTCTTGTTGCCATGAAAAGGAAGAACTCACTAGGGGTGGGCTTTTGCTTAATACAGTCAGGAGGGGAATGAGAAGGGCAGAAGGTTGCTGCTGGGAGGTAGGATGTTGTGGTTCAGACAGATGCCTGCTTGCAGAGGGACCTCTTCTGTAAATCATTATTCAGGGCAAATCTCGGTTACCATACTTTCTCTGGACTCTTAGTCCACAAAGGGGCCTGGCCCTTAGACAATTTGAGTTGCGGGCTTTCAAAATAGCAGAGGAGAGCAAGACAAAAATGAAAGAAAAACAAAACCTAAGTCACTGCTGTGGACCCTCCCAAGGTGAGTGTTGCTCCCTTGTTTGTTACTGCCTTGTTCAGAGAAATTGCAACTTGCATCTGCAAGTGTTCATAATACAAATATTACCTGTCCAGCACCTTTTATTGGCTAGTTGTTTTCTTCGACACATTTTATGACAATTTGATGGAAATACTGCTGCCATAAAAATAGCCTTTTTAAAAGAAAACCAGCTGCCCAAGTAACCGTATTAGCGGCCCATTTCAGTAAAAAAAGGAAAGTCTCCATAGTCATTTTGGAACATTATGGCAGCAATTTCACTGTGAAATGCCCATTTGAGTATTTGTTAATGCTCTAATAAGCATTCCCCACTGAAAGCGGAGCTCTTAAAGCTTACTAAAACATTAATGGAAGTCTCCTAGATAGAAACCCAGAGGTCTGACTTCAGCTGAGGAAGCTTCATACCTTCTTTCTGGTTTACACTAAATTGCCTCTACAGGGAGCCTGGAACTAGATGTAATGCTAACATAGGACTGCCACCAAAAGCAGCAGCTTGAACCTATCCATGTGTTACTCAAAGCAACTCCCATTAAGTTTACTGAGGCTTACCCACTTACTCTTCTGATTGTCTTTACGAGCATTGGAGTAAAAATAATGCCTCTAAAAGTTGTCTTGTGTCCCCTTTAATATCGTGGAAATGCAGCTACTTCTTGGCTTTGGCAATACAGTAGTAATCAACTGATCAGGATGATTAATATTTTCTATTGATTCACAGTGCTATTAATATAATGGAAAATTAACACACCACAGTAATGATACCTTTGAATGATGTTATACATTTTCTTTGGACTGCTTCTTTTTATGCTATATCATATATAAAGTGAATCAAATAACAGGTGTCATTAAAAATGAATAGATTGTTCCTAAGCATGCCAACTATAACACCGTCTTATTTGATACATACCATGGAGGACTGATGTACATACGTACTTTTATGAGATATTTGTTTTTGTAGCTGTCCCATTAGTGCTGTATAATGATCACATTTCTTAACTAGAATGTATTTTTATTTGCCATATAAAGAGAGAAACAAGACTGTAATCTCCTCCTCTAACATTCATTTCTTTTGTACTGGCAAGCATGTATGTCACATTTAAATGAACTACTCTTAATCTATATGCTAGAGAACTGTGTCTCTATGAACACTGGAGTTTTGCCCAGCTATCCTACATATGCTTCAAGAAGTGAGCCCATATGTATTCAGTAATGTTTCTCCCAACACAGAGATGGAAAGATTCTAAATTACTAAATTCTTCATCCATGTTGAGTTAGGCTATCAAAACTAGACAGGACAGCCCACTTAGGAACTTGAAAGCCTGACAAGATTTCTCATTTCTAACCAACAACAAGAGAAGGAGTCTTTTCATTTATTAAGATGATTTATGGAAAAAATACAGTACAAGTGCAAAAATATTTGAAGCAGTACCTCTCCTTATATAAACTATGGTTGTACATTCAGATTCTGCAAGCCTGGACTGCAGCAATGTTCTGTGTTTTTTCCTGAACTTTCAACTTGCATTTATATTTTCTACATCTAATTGCATATTATTTATTTATTATAGTTAGGAATAGAGACGGGTATGAACTTCTGGTTTGGCAGTTAGTGCCAGTTTGGCAATCAGGCCCACAAGTGTTCTGAGTAGAGATGGGCACGAATGGAAAAAAAATGGTGTTTTGTTTTGTTTCATTTAGTTAAGGAGTTCATTTTGTTTTGTTTTTCATGAATTTTTGTGAAAAATTCATTTCATTGTTTCATTAATTTGTTATTTGTTTTTAACCGCTTTTTCCCAGCACTCACTGTGTGGCCCCTGGGGCCCAGTCGGAGCTGGGGGGGTGCCTACGAATGGGCGTGGGAGGAATAAAGAGGGGGAGCGGCGTCAGAGCTGTGCTGCTCTGGCCGCCTAAGTGCGGCCTCCTTCTTATCTCCCCTCCCGATTGGCCCCATGATAACGGGCTGTGGGAGGGAGGTGCAAGGGGGGCAGCTTCGAAGCCATGCTGCTCTGGCCGCCTAAACGCGTCCTGCTTATCTTTCCTCCCGGAGCTGGGCTGAGTCTCGAGCCTGCCATGTTCCTCAATTGCACGGATGAGGTGCATGCTCCCTCCGTGCAGCTCAGTGTGAAAGGACCTCCGGATCAGCACCAGGTAGGAGACATCTCCACCCCCCATTAACAAAACGAATCTAACCGAACCAATTTTTCTCAGTGCGGTTCGTTTCATGTTAAATTTGCCCCTAGGGTCGTTATTCATTTTGTTACAAAATGAAACAAAAAACAAATAATGAAATAAAAAAATTCATTTTGTGCCCATCTCTAGTTCTGAGGTTTCAGTGGATGCCCACTCCTAGAGAGAGCACAGAAGATGTGGGGCAGGGAAGCTGGGATGATGTCTCCAAATGGGCACACACCAGAGGAAGCAGGGCTTAGAACCACATTAGAACCACAGAACACTTGTTGGGCCAAAGGCTGGACTGGCACAAACTGCCAGATTGGTGGTCCATGCCCACCTCTAATTAAAAATAAGATTTGGTAGATTCATAGTAGATTCATAGACCAATATATTATCAATCAATATGGAAATATTAGATTAGGCTTATGTCCAATTGGGTTATATCAGACAGGGTTTTCATTTGAAGTGTTTCTGTTATGATGTATAAGAATCATATACTGTTTTTCCAAATTGTAGTTGTCAAAATAGTAGCCATGTCACAGTTGGTCCAAGCATATCAGACAGGACACAAAAGCAAAACCAAAACAAAACAAAAATAAGACAAAAACATTATGGCACCTTAAAGACTGATAGCTACCATGTGGTTTAAATGTGAGTTTCTGTGGATCAACTCTAGTTATTCAGACATAAGAATGAGACTACATGGCAAATATTTATACATGTGCACTTGGCCTGAAAATAAAGAAACAGTGGTTGGTTAGTAGTTGTATCTACTAACCAACCACTGTATCTTTATTTTGCAAGGGCAAGCTTTCTGGGACACGGTCTTGACAAGCTTGTCCTTAAGAAACGCCACCCAGAGGAAGGACATGGCAGAAGCAGAGGTAATGAATGATATCAGGCAAAAGAAACCGATCTCTAATTGGGCTGAGAAGGTGTCTGTTTGGGAAGGTGTGGCAAACATGACAGTGAGACTGGTGTCTTGCCACCCCCAAATGCAATGGCCAGTGAGAGAGCATTCTCTGGGCAAGGGACACTGCTCATTCCTAGAACCTAGAACTTGAGAAAAAATTATTTTCCTTTAAGGTCAGTTTACCATGCTTGGGCTTCCCTGGAGTACTCTTTAGGAAAGAGAGAATGACCGACTCCCCTCAATGCTTAAGTAGCCTTGTGGTGCAGTAGTTAAATGTCTGTAAAAAGTAAAGGTTCCTCCCTGCACATGCATGCTAGTTGTGTCCAATTCTAAGGGTGGTGCTCATCTCTGTTTTCAAGCCAAAGGACCAGTGTTGTGCAGGTCTGTGGCCATTTCTGCACACGGAACATTGTTCACCTTCCCACTTGTGGTACCTATTTATCTACTTGAATTTACATGCTTTCAAACTGCTAGGTTGGCAGGAGCTGGGGTTAACTCCACTATGTGGCACGCGGGATTCGAACCACTGAGCTGTCGACTTTGCAGCTGACCATTTCAGTACTCTAGCCCACTGAGCCAACAGGTCCCATGTACTGCCGCTAAAACTGTGCTCATGACCTGAGGTTCAATCCCAGGCAGCTGGCTCATGGTTGACTCAGCCTTCTATCATTCCACGGCTGGTAAAATGGGTACCCAGCTTGCTGGGGGATGGCAATGTGTAGCCTGCATAATTAAATTGTAAACTGCTCAGAGAGTGCTTTAAGCACTATGGAGCAGGATATAAGCAGAATACTTTGCTTTTGCTTTTCTATTTCCTGCCCCTCCTCTCCCTCTTTCTTTCTTCCAACTGTGACTCCAAGATTGTGTTCATTCACTCACCTGTGTGGTGCTCTATGCTGTTGGGCAAATACCCCACGGGGTATTTGCTGCTCCAATCTTCAGTGCTACCCAAGGTATTTCCACCTCTTCTTGGTGACTTGTCCTCTGCTGTGCTAGTGCTACTGATATTTCTGGCTGACTTCCTACCGTTCAGGGTTCAGTCCGTATGTCCATTACAGTTCTTTCATAATTCCTAGGCACTATTGGCTATTAGTGTGCATTCTTTTTGTTTGGCACAGTCACTGGGTAGGTTTCAGAAGGCATATTTCTATAATGTTCAGCCTGTTTTGATTTAAAAAGGGAAATAATGACTTGACATTGCAGCATTCCTATCTTGTGAAAAAGAGTTCAAGATATCTAGAAAATCAGATTAAGAAACCGTGATTCAGCATGTGGCAGATGAGATCACATTTCCTTTGAAACTGCCAGTGTGCAGCATGGATGCACTTCTGGATTTGCCTCTGAGCCTGGACATGGAGGTTTTGTTCATGGCCAGGAGTGATTTGCACAATCAAAACAAGTGTGCCAGCTGTACCCATTCCTGAAGACATATGACCTTCCCACTGTGACACCTACCTTAATTTCCTCCCAGCTGTGTGTGGGGTTGCCTTTGGAAAATATTTTGAAACTTCAGCAGGTCCAAAGTGATACAGTCATAGTGTTAACAGGGACTAACTCAACGGATCACAGAACCCTCCCCTCCCCATTGCAGCAGCTCCACTGGCTGCCAATCCTCTTCTGAGTACAAGTCAAAGTGCTGCCTCTAACCAATATAGTCTTTGGGTCAAAAGCTGTCTCAAAGACCCCATATGTCTCTATGAGACGGCCCAGGTATTCAGATCATCAGGGAAGCCTTTCTCTTAGTCCTATTACCCTCACAGTATGCTTGGTGGGGACAGGGAGGAGAGAGCTTTCTCTGTTGGTATTTACAGGCTCTCAAACTCCCTCCCACAAGAGGCTGGGCAACATCATTGCTGTCTTTCCACAAACAGGCAAAGACCTTTCTCTTCAGGCAAGCTTTTCTTTACAGAGTGACTATCTAGGAGACAACAGTTTATATTTTTGTTCTTCTAAATCTGTTTCTGTCATGCTTTTACCTATTTAAATTTAATGTTATTAATTCTCCTGTAATATTCGAATAACTTAGCTTTTTTAGGTATGTTGTTTTAATGCTAGATGCTACCATGGGTCCTTTTTAAGCAGAAAGGTAGGGTAAAATATTTTAAATAATTAATTCCTAATATAAAGCTACCTGGTCACTAAGGTCTGTTGAGGAGGATCTCCTCCATATCAAACCATTGAGAATTGTACGTTAAATGGTGACATCAGGGAAGGGTTCTAAGTTGTATTACACTAATAGACAGATGCCACCCCCTTGGAGTCTCAATCGGCTTTGATGTTGGCATTACTTTGACATCAAGTCAAAAGATAATTATTTATTAGAGACTAGAGATGGGCACGACTAGGGAAAATGACGTTTTCGAGTTGTCGTCTGTCGGAGGCAGCCCATGTCGGCTCGTTTCCGTTTTTCGCGAAACTTCGCAAAAATTAGTCGGTTCGTTTTTTCATTTTTTCGTTGTCGTTACACTGGTTTTTTGGGGGGGGTAGCGGGCTCCTGGAGGCACCTCTGTGGGGTGGGTGCCTCCTCTGGCCCGCTATAAAGGGAAAGTGGGCTCCTGGAGGCACCTGTGGGTGCCTCCTATCCTCACCCACTAGGAAGGGGCAGCAGCAGGCTCCAAGAGACCCCTCAACATGGGGGTCTCCCCTCCTCACCTGCTGCTGCAAAATGGCATGCATAACCATATATGGATATGCATACCATTTGCAGACAGTGAGACCACCTGGTCCATTGGTACGACCCTCCGAGGACTGGGTCGCACCTGCCATGTCCCACAAAGAAGGGAATCGTACTTGCGTGTAGTGCAATGCAAGTAGATCTGGCTATGGGTTAAGGTGGGTTAGTGCAAGGGCTAGGGTTAGGCTACTGACGGGTAAGGTTACGGTGGGCTATTGGGTTGCACCTCTGGGTGCCTCTCTGACCC
>JAHTLZ010000120.1:275703-295300 GCA_023846285.1 Phrynocephalus versicolor
CCCCCCCCCAGCCTGGTACCAGCAGCCCAGGACAGGAGAGGGGGGGAAGGCCGGGGACCACCCCCAGAAACCACCCCTCGGTAGGTGCCCTCACTGAGGCAGGCATATTTTCGCCTGCTTTTATGGCCGGGAATTCGGGGTTTTTTTAATTTTTAAAACTTTTTTCTGTGCTGCGCCGCTTGGCATCGTGCGATCGCTGGTGCCGTGATGCCATGAACGACAACGACAAATCAGACCCAATTTATCTTTAGCGGGTCGGGTTAGAGCTGGAGCAGAGTAATTGTCGTTCTCGTTCCTCGTTCCGTAACGAGAACGAAGAACGAGAACGGAAACAAGGATTTCGCCAAGTCGTGCCCATGTCTAGTAATATCTAACTGTAATGATAGTTGCATATGCTAATTCAAAATAGCATATGTAAAATCAGTACAAACTGTCCTACTATTTGTGAAGAATTTTCTCCTTTTTGCTGTTACTTCTCCTTCATATTGTTTTTTTTATTTTTTGTGATTTCTGTCTTCCTTTTTGGCAATGGAGCAGTGGCCACCCTAGCATTTAACAACACTTTTCATAATGAATGAATGATTTCTGAGTCATTTTTGAGTAATTTGAACCTTTTTGAGTCATTCTTACAGACAGTTGAGTATACAAAGTGACTTAGATATATAAAGGCATTAAAATGGAACAAAATCTAAAACCAGTTTGAATTTTCAAATGACCTACAATAAAACCATAAACACAATAACATTCATTTAAAAACAAACCATGAAACCACATGCTGAAATGTATATTACAGTAAAACATGGAAAGTATTATAACTGATGCCTTAGACCAGGGGTGCCCAAATTTTTTGTAAGGAGGGCCAGATTTGGTGGCTGAGAATGTGTCAGGGGCCGGTTGCTCCCCAACCCTGCCACCCCACTGCAAGCCCCACCCACTTACCCATAAGCCCCACCCACTGACCCCTTGCAACCCCACCCACAGGAAGGAAGGTGGGGACCAAGGAAGGGAGGGAGGAAGGTGGAAACCAAGAGAGGAAGGAAGGAAGGTCGGAAACAAAGGAGGGAGGGAGGGAGGGAGGTGGGGACCAAGGGAAAAGAAGGAAAGAAGGAAAGTGGGGACCAAAGGAAGCACAGGGAGCCGTGGACGCAGGTTGCCCCTTGGAAGAGGCGATCTGTGCAACCTTGCACCCCCTACAAGCTCCCCAGCGGTGGCGACGGCTCGCCCACCAACCCACCCTAAAGCTCCTTGGCGGTGGCAGAGGCCCACTGGCCTGCCCACCCCCACCCATTCTGCTGAGGTGCCGGTGGCGGCAGACTGCCTGTCCACCCAGCCGCCCAAGCTTCGCAGCAGTGCCGGTGGCACAGGCCACCCGATCACTGCCCCGAACATGCGCCCAACCTCACAATGTTCCTAGCTATGTCAGTGGCAGTGGTTTGCCTGTGCGCTGCCCTGCGTGCGCACGCCGAGCTTCACAAGGTTCCCAGTGGTACCGGTGGCGGCCGCCTGCCCGAACGCCACCCTCACGTGCGCACCCAGCCTCACATTGTTGCTGGCGGTGCCGGTGGCAGCAGCCCGCGCGATGGCTGGCCGACCGACCCACCCAGACCCACAAGCTTCCTGGCCGTGCTGGTGGTAGTGACCCGCCCGCTCGCCCACCCACCCAGCCCCACAAGCTTCTGCTCACCAGCCGACTGGCCCACCCGGCTCTTCAAGATTCCCAGCTGTCAGTGTTGGCGGAAGATTTTTTTAAAAAAACATGGGGTGAATGAGGGGGAGGGAGGGGCGGGCCAGCCAGCCACGGGCTACTCAGAATGGCCTGACGGGCCGGATTTGGCCCCCGGGCTGGACTTTGGACAGGCCTACCTTAGATGCTACAATTTGCATTCACTACAGAAAATACTGCACAGAAAAACCAATGTTTTTAGAAGTGATTTAAAAGCCAAAAATTTATCTCAAATACAATTCCACAGTTCTTGGTCTTCCACAGTTTCTGGTCTCTCCCAGCCTCACCTCCTTCAGCTGTGGAATACCTTATAAAGTTTTAGAAAAAGAACAAAGGTTGGGTAATATGAAATGAGATCGCCTGTCATATATCCTAGCCTAAAACACTTAGATTTTGTAAACAATGAGAACTTAGTGCAGCTGCTCTAATATATGTGTTATGCAGTCTTCAAAGAGTTGGCAGCATCTGGTCTCCATGGTTTGCTTTAGCTGTATTTTCACAAACAAGTAAGCAACTAGGCATACAATTTAACCAAAGTAATTATGAATGTGGCAGTTTGCCTGTAGTGCAAGTAGGTTCAGTGATGCAATCGCCTATTTACAGTGCATGAAACCAACAGGCTTATGGCCATGATGTCTGGAAGTTGAGTCATGGCAACTGGCCTTTTTTTCTCTTGAGAAGTCCAGTTGCCATGACTCAACTTTCAGATAAACTTACCTGAATGACTGAGAATCTTCACAAACATTCTGGCTACGTTGATGAGGGTATGGATTAATGTGATCATACCCAATTTCCCCAGGATGGCTCATGGGTGACACATAATAAGAATTCTGGAAAGAGGGTTGGAGCCAAGAGTTCCTCTGAGTTGTATACCTCCTCAATACCTCATTTAGAGCAACCTATACTCTAAATCAGGCATGTCCAAACTTTGGCCCCCTTGAACTTTTGGACCACAACTCCCAAAATCCTAAGCTTAGTTTGCCAATGACAAAGGACTGTGGGAGTTGTGGTCCAAAACATCTGGAGGGCCAAAGTTTGAACATGCCTGTTCTAAATCTTGCCTGCCCATTCTATTGACCAACAGGATCTGTTTTTCCTCTATATAGAGTCTTGGTTTATTTACCTATATCCCAGCCCTCAGATTCCATGATAGCATGTAAAATAGCATGATGTAAAAATAGAATGATGTGCAGTAATAGCAGAAGCAAGAAGAAATCCACTGATAATTTGAAATCAAGAGAACAATAACCCAAGTGAAATTAATTCAGGCATTAATACTGACAGTTGAAATGCTGATTTCTTCCTCTTTCTCTCCTAGAGTAGCTTGTATATGTTAAAGTAATCTATCATTTCTTTCATTTTCAGTCACTTATTACTAGTGTCTGTGAGTGTGTTTTGCAGATGCAGTCTTCATCTCAGTGGTTTCTGAAGCTGTTTTTTATGGCTCCCCCCCCCTCCCCATATCTACTGGAAATAGCTGACAGCACTGCACATTTCTACAAAATAAGAGAAAAGAAATACATTCCCTGCAGAGACATATGTCTCAAAATATAATTAGGATCACAGTCATTAATAGAGTAGATTTAGTAAGAAACAAAAACAAGCAATATCTTATGTTCTGAGAATGACAGGAACTTGAGCAGACAGAGTTATGATGATGCAGAAGATTTTGTCTAATCTCAAGGATGTGTTACTAAAGAAAACACTCAAGGATATAACAAGAAGCTAAGAAAGGCAATGCAAGTGTTATTATAAATAAAATAACTCTCAGACAGGGAGACCAGATAAAACAAAGCATTTGAATTTAAATGGATGTAGACTTTTTATTAAAAAAAAACAGCTCAGTCTCCAAACTCAGACTGATATACATTTGTGTGAACATGTAAAAGCATTAGGATACTTTACTTTGCCAGTTCACTGGTAACTGACATAATCAAATACAGCCATCTGTAACAGTGTACCAATGAGTCAAATTTCCTTTTGGTTCATTTTTAGCAGCTGATATACCCAGTTACTTACCAATGCAAAGCCCCAGTTGCTTACCAATGCAAGGCCAACCGAGGAGCCCCAGACTGCAGGCTGAGGACTCAGCAGAGCTGGATTCCAGAACTGCAGCAACCTCCACCATTCAAGACACACCTTATGGATCCATGTTTGATGCACGACTGGAATGTGTATAAATGGAAGGGGAAAACGTGCCAACAAGTCTACAAAGACCACTGGACTGCATTTGATATGGTAGCCTTCATTAATGCAGTCATAGAATTGTACAAAATATACCTCATAACCTTTTTATTTTTAATCCATCTCCATAATAAAAGCAGAAATGTTTTTGAAATATTCAGTTTTTCATTTCTGTTGGGTTCCACTGTTTCCTGAAGGTATTACTGCATCAGTGTTATCATAATTTTTAGTTAATATTTCTTTCTGATTCTTGAATTAATTGTATGATCTGTGTTCAGATTATACACTGCACATAATGACACAAATATACTTTGACAGTGTGGTACAATAGTTGAAATGATGGTTTTGCATCATCCTTAGGGGATGAGGCCTTAATGTTTTATTATTATGGGAGTCATCGGTTCAGCTTGGGCCAGTCTCAAACACACTATGAGCATACCTCTGAAGACACAGTAGAGTAACTCCAGTAAAGACCTAAACTCTTTGAAGAACAAGTATCATATAAATCTAACAACAAAATAAAGATGAACTATGTGAATAATTAGATTTCAGTGTGTGATGCTATGATGCTATGATACATAAAGTCAAAAGAGAGAAACAACAGTGAAAATGAACAGGTGACCATTTCTGCAAGTATTGTAGGGAAGAACCAATGTTTGTTCAACAGGGCTAGTAAACAGTCCAATAGTGATTTCTTTTGACACAGCTATTTTTAAAGAAATTAGTTTATATGTTTTTTGGGGGTATAAAGTACAAACGTAGATTAAAATATCTGGGCGGGGGAGAGAGAGAGAGAAAGTAAAAGAGTGATCAAGCACAGCCAATTTAGATAGGTGCTTTTTGTTTTTGCACAAAATTCCAAAACATTCAAAATTCAATAGCTTTTCACTGTCAGCAAGATTTTAGAATAATCTGAGACTGAGGGAGAGGTACTTGGTATAGGATATGTGAGCAAGATTCCAAGAAATACTTACCCGAAGGTATAGTAACTTTTAACCTTTATACAACGGATGAGTTTCCTATTAAGAAATGGTCCTCAGCAACCAAGTTTTTAAACTACATAGTACTGTTCCAATGTGTTTGAATTGTTGTTGCATGAAAAACCTATGATGAGGCAGCCCCAAATGAAACAAGAAATTGTGCTGGAAGATGAGAACCCCATGTTGGAATGGATGCAGTTAGGTTAAAACTTAAAGCTAAAAATACATCTAGTGACTGACATGCACAGAAGTGAAAGGAAAGTCAAATGTTTCATATGTGGAATAAAGATGTAAGAAATATCAATATAAGAACATAAGAACATAAGAAGAGCCATGCTGGATCACGCCAGAGGCCCATCTCGCCCAGCTTCCTTCACGGATTTTCACCTCTCTCCATTGTGAAAATTGCTCAATTTTCTTTGTTTCCTGGATCTTAACCAGTTCTTAATCCATGACAGGACCTGCCATTTTATCCCCTGACTGTGCAATTTTCTTAGCAGCCTTTGGTGAAGGACTGTGTCAAAAGGCTTCTGAAAATCAAGATAGACAATATCTACTGGTTCACCCAAATCCATATGCCTGCTGACCTTTTCAAAGAATTCTAAAAGGTTTGTCAGGCAAGACTTAACCTTACAGAAGCCATGCTGATTTTCTCTCAGCAAGGTTTGTTCTTCTATGTGTTTTAAGATTTTCTCTTGGATGAGGCTTTCCACCATCTTCCCTGGGACAGATGTAAGGCTAATTGGCCTGTAGTTTCCGGGATCCCCCCTCCTTCCATTTAAAAACATTGGTGTGACATCCACTATCCTCCCGTCCTCTGGCACTGTGGCTGTTTTAAGAGACAAGTTGCATATTACCATTAAGAGATCCACAATTTCATTTCTCAGTTCATTAATAATCAGTGGGTGGATGCCATCTGGGCCCAAGTGGAAACCATAAATCAGGCTGGAGTGGGATAGTTTCTGTCAGACATTTACAAAGTGCTCTGCTTTGGAAATGTCAAGCTAAAAAAAACAGAGTTGGCTCTAATATTGAGGCCATATTTAGTACAGGCAACCTGAGGCTATAATGCAAAGTCTGAGAAAATAATATCAATTAGGATTCATAAAACCCTATCAAAATAACTATCATTCAAGTCTATGCTCCAACTACAGGTGTTGAAGAAGATGAAACTGAAAGCTTTTATGCAAGCTTCCAAGAGAAAATTTATTACACACAAAAACAATATAATAATAAATGACTGGAACACGAACGAAGGGTAAAAAGCAGAACTAAATGTTGTTGGAAATTTTGGCCTAGGTTCAAGGACAGTGATGATGAACCTTTTAGAGACTGAGTGCCCAAACTGTGCCCAAAATTTGGCCTAGGTTCAAGGACAGTGATGATGAACCTTTTAGAGACTGAGTGCCCAAACTTGGATTAGACTACATTTCTTCCCTAAGGGTTTAGCCCCCCTTATTAGAAAAGATGACTTTAAATCCAAATGGGAAGGGGCTATAATATCTAAAATCCTACCCTTAGGTCTGTCCCATGACATCCTTTTTACCATGAAGTATGATCAGGCCAAAGCAGTTATTAAGCAGCGGGTTACCGACTCAGAACGACAACTGGATCTAGCTAGCTCCCCTGCTTTTATTGTTAATGACTCCTGCAGGTATCTTTCTTTCCCAATGAGATACTTAGCCAAGCTTGGGATACGCACCCACCGGAGGGCCCTTACTTTGGCCCGATGTCATGCCCTCCCTTCTGCTGTTCTTGAGGGATGATATCGGAGATCTCCCTATTCGGAGAGGCTATGTCCCTGTGACTCTGGCTATATTGAGTCAACATAACATGTACTTCTTCACTGTTCCTTTTATAAAGACACCTGGGCTAAGCTTATATCTCCAATAATCTATAAATATTGAGGACGCTCTGGTAATTATTATACTCAGTTACTTCTATCAGATATGAATTTTTCTATAACATATAGTGTGGCCAGGTTCTGCACTGCAGCGATCAAAATCCGCAGGACAATGACCAGCGTCATCAATTAACTAAAAGTACCACTTACGATACATAGCCCCTAAGTATCAACAACTCTTGATTAACAAACAAATGTGGGATGTCTTATGTGTATGGAACAGTATGTATATACAGTATGTACTCTGATGTCTTTTGTATATATCTGTCTTGATCTTCCTCTATGGCTCGTTGACATCACTAATTTCTCAGATACTAATATGGTATAGCTTCGTGATGGTCAGGATGGATTTGTGGGCAGTTTTTATATTATATTATATTATATATTTTATATAATATATATTTAATATTCTATATTTTATATCTTATCTATTTTACTACTATTTATATACTGTATCCTATTGCTGGTCACTGACCATAATAAAGTTTGATTGATTGAAACTGTGATTCAAAACCAATTTTTCACAAAGTGCCAATACAGCAATTTAACCTGAATGCAGGTGGCTGTGAAGGGGCAATGTCAGTTGCTGACAGAAAGGGCTCTGAGTGCCACCTTTGGCTCCCATGCTATAGGTTCACCAACACTCTCCTAGGAGAATGATTCATAGAGTTCTACAATGTCAACTAACTGTTTATTACAAATACATTTTCAAGCCACCAGACTACTAGCTGTACATGTGAACATCACCAGATGGTCAATATAGGAATTAGAGATGGGCATGACTCAAAAAAATAATTTTTCATTTGTCGTTTGTCGTTTAGGGGTCTGTTTTGGTTCGTTTTTGTTTTTGGGGGGTTTTTTGCACATTTTTCATTTTCGTTTTCGTTACAAAATGAAACAAAAAAACAAAAACAAAAATGAAAATTTTTCGTTTCGTTAGCATTCTTTTCAATGCAATGTGTCTGCTGTAACAAAAACGAAAAACATGGCAAAAATTTTTGTTTTGTTTCCGTTGTCGTTTTGCTTCTGAAAAATTTTTTGTTTTCATTTTTGTTAAGAAACGAAATGAAAAAACGAAAATGAAAATGAAAATTTCGCTGAGTCGTGCCCATCTCTAATAGGAATCAAACAGATGACATAACTGGAAAATTAGAGTAAAGCTGAATTAAAACACTAATGAATTGTAGGGGGAAAATACAATTAAATAACATTCCTGTTGAATTTAAAGCCCACATAAAGAAGTGATTAGCATTGCTAAATTCAATTGACAATGAACCAGAATAACTGTTGCTTGAAATGGAAGATATTGCAAAGGAAGTATACAAACAGACAATTTCTGTAGTAAAACAGAAAAGAAAAAACTAGATAGATGACAGAAGAAACACTTGCAATAATGAAGTAAGTTGAAAAGTAAAAGTAAAAAGTAACAGAAATAGGGTCAGAATCCTGAAAGCGGTTTCTCAGCTGCTGTCAAGAAGAGATGAGAAGTACAGTGGTACCTCAACTTACAAGTTTAATTTGTTCTGAGTGCATCCTCGGAAGTCAATCAACTCATATGTTGAACAGCGGTTTCCTATAGGAATGCATTGAAAATCAATTGATCTGTTCTGGAGGATTTGAATGCATTCCTATGGGAAGTCTGTCCCAACCCCCCTCAATCAAGGACAGCTGAAGGCTACTTTCCGCAGCCCTGCCAGACAGCTGATTTTGACAGGTGGGACCTGTCGAAATTGGCTCAAGGGGGTGTGCGGAAAGCAGACTTCAGCTGCTGGTGATTGAGGGAGAAGCCCGGACACCTTTCCTGGGAACGATGCAACTTCAGGCAGGGCACCTTGCAAGGGAAGCAAGGAAGAAGTGGGGAGGTGATGGAGGCAGAGATCTCCTCCTCCTCCTCCTTGGTTTCTTCGAACTCTGCAAAAGAGATTAAAGCAACCAAGGAGGAGGAGGAGGAGGAGTCATCTATGCCTCCTTCACTCCCCTCCCCACCTACTTGCTCCTTTCCAAGGTGCTGGGGCAGCGTGAAGATCAATGGGTGTGTGCTCTGCTCACAAAATTAGTGAGCAGAGCATGGACCCATTGTTCTTCACACAGCCTGGGTGGTTTGGAAGGGAAGCAGTGATGGCAATGCACCACTACCACTTCCCTTCCCAACCACCCAGGGTTCGTAAATATGCACCCATCCCAAGGCTCCACTGGAACCCTTTTAAAAATCACCCACCCCAAACACCAAGAGGCTTGCTGTTCCGGGCAGGTGATTTTGAAAAGGCTCCAGTGGAGCAGCTAGGGCAAAAGACCTGCAATCAAAATTTACTTACCTTGGGGCTCCAAAGTAGCAGGGGTTCCTTCCAATTTTAGGGAACCCCCTGATATCTGGAACAATTTGTGGGTCAGAGGACTGATTTTTGAAGCTTTAAAGGCGGTCTGGGTACTTAATTGGCAACGTGTGCTGGGAGCATGGAGGCAATTAGGGAGTTTACTCTATGGTATTAACTCCTTAATTTCCTCCACACCCTAGTACACATTGCTAATTAAGTACCTGGACCCCCCCTTAGAGCTTCAAAACTCAGTCCTCTGACCCCCCCCCCAAATCTTTTCAGATTTCAGGGGGTTCCCTAAAATCACTTTGGGAAGGAAACCTCGCTGCTTTGGAGCCCCAAGGTGAGTAAACTATTAAAATTGCCCACTGGGTGATCATTGGAAATTGATTTCCACACATAACTTGAGGTTTTTCGGAAATCCATTTCCAATGATTTCCGCTCATAAGTCACATTCCTCAGTTGTAGAAGCCCATGTAAGTTGAGGTACCACTGTAATACAATAACCAATGCAAAGAAAGAGAAGATAATAACAAAATGAAATAAAGAAGAGATCTCTTTGAGAAATCAGAAAGAAAGATTAGATAAGGAGTGTTGAATGACCAACAGGAAAGCACACTATATGACCAAGAGAAAATAAAAAGAAGGTGGAAATAGTACACTGAAGACTTATACAGCAGAAAGAAAAGGATGAGAGACTCCTTTGAAGAGGAATCCTATGATGAAGAATCTGCAGTTCTAGAAAGTGAAGAGAAAGTTGAAAAGCACTAGAAACAAAGAAATAAACAATGTAGAATGAATAGCGATAGAACTACAGTAATATTTTGGTTTATGAGTACAGTAATACTTTGGTTTACAATCATAATCCATTATGGAAATATGCTTGTAAACCAAAGCACTCTTACATACAAAGCAGATTTGCCCATATGAATTTAATGGAAACTCAGATGATATGTTCTGGAATCCCATAGACTACATAGTGGAGACACAAAATGCCAAAACTCATAAAAAAGTTGGCTAGAAGTCTACGTCCACACCATGGTTTAGGATCTTGGCTACAGAATCTGCTCTGCTTGGGACTAACAACTGGATTTTACTCTGTTTTTAATGTGATAATAATAAAGTGCAATTTGTAGCCATATACACGCTTGACTAGCTGCCCCATGACTATAAATGGTTTGAAACAATCAGAAAGGATGTTGAAAACAAATTAAATAAAAATACTGTATAAATATAAAGAAAAATAAAACGCTAACCTGCACTCTCCTTTGAAAGCCTTCGTGGTTGGTGCAAGGGAGGCCTCTGTTCCTCTCTCCTCCCTCTGCTTTTCAGACTTGCCTGAGATGAAACATTCCAGAGAATCACCCACAATCCAGCAGGGGTAGAGAGAGAAAACCACCATTGTTTCACCATTGTTTCATGTGACCTGCTCCAGTGCTTGTATTGAAAGACATTGCTTATTGACCAAGGCAAAATTGATCAGAAATGTTTGCTCATCTTGCAAAACACTCATAGACCAAGGCACTCATAAACCAAGATTTGGTTGTTCATGATTTGGGGATCATCCTAGTAAAAATCATGTGAATCCATGAGGATCTGTATGTTGGACCATGTTTCTACCCCATTACAATGCCACATTCTGGGGGACTCAGGGTTTCTATGGTGGATATAAGAAACCCTATAGCAGTGATGGTGAACCTTTTAGAGACCGAGTGCCCAAACTGCAATTCAAAACCCACTAATTTTTGCAAAGTGCCAATACAGCAATTTAACCTGAACACAGGTGGCTGTGAAGGGGTGATGTTGAGTGCCCACAGAAAGGGCTCCGAGTGCCACCTTTGGCACCTATGCCATAGGTTTGCCAACACTGCCCTATAGTATATCAATCATTTCTATGCGATATAGAAAAAAAAAACAACTTGCCTGTCCTGGGAGGTAGGGGACAGACAGGTGGGTTTTTTTATTTTTTAGTCATACTTTGAAAACCCTTTGGCCAAATGTCCCCATATTTGGCAGAAAGCAGGAACAGACTTTCTGCTTCATCTGCGGCAAATTTTGTGCTGATTTCAGGTCCCATGACATAGTTATAATTTTTTATTTGCCCCCTCATTTTTCTATTTTCCTTGTAGAATCTTTTTACTGTTCTCATGCAAAATATATTGGATGACTACTGCTTTACCATAATTTCTGTGAAATCTGTTTTCACTCTTGGTAGCAACAGTTGATATTAATATGGCATTCAAAATATGGCCTGCAAGGATTACACATGGGGGAATGGAAGAGAGTGAAAGAGATGCACTCTTTAATATCATGATTAATGATATATCAGATTTGTATGAATGCCTAACTCATTCCAATATCTGATATATCATTAATCATGATTTACAAACAGTTACATTGCTTATGCCTTAATACAAAAGTGCTCAAAACATATAGGGGTTTTAATTCTGGACACTTTTGGCATCAGCTTCTTCATTATTTTTATTTTTTTGAAGTGTTTATTATACAAATCTGTAATAAACTAACAGAATAGGTGGTAAGCTTAACACAAATTAATTATTTGGGGAGGGAAATTGCCTATTCAAGCAACAATGCTCCTTAAATGTAACATGCAGTAGTACCTCATAAGACAAATGCCCCTTAATACAAAAAAAAAAACTCATGACAAATGAAACTTCCAGGAATAGGAAAACCTCATAAGACAAATTTTGCGTATGGGATGCCTCACAGGACAAATTCAATGCATTCCTACAGGTACCACCTTAAACTACGTTTCATAGGATATTTTTTTCATAAAATGAATTGACCTGTAGAATGAATTAAATTTGTCTTAAGAGGCACCGCTGTAGAAGAATTAATAGAATGAGACCTTGCATCTGCTTAAATCTCTTCCCTTCCCCAAAAGACCTTGGGCCGCCTCACATGATGCAATAGTTTCCTGTCCGGATTCAATAATTTGTAGCAATGTACAATCAAGCATACAGAAAAAGCATTCTCACTCAGTGTTGTAATTTATAAAATTTAAGAAATAAGTTTTTAAAATGTTAGAGGATGATGAGGAGGAGAAACAGCACTTTTCATGGATAACTTTTCAGTAGAATATAGTCATTGGAATTTAAAGAGGATTGTTACAACCAGCTGCTTAGTATATTAAAGTTGTGTACATGCTTATGAGTATTATCAATTTTGTATTTTTATATTATATTTACTGTTGTTCTTTTCCTTTCTACAGTTATCGAGTGGATGCAACACAGACAAAATAATTGTCTTTTCAGCAACCCTTTCTCTTTTTCCTCCTCCTCCTCCTCCTCCTCCCCTCTTCTCACTAGTGATTTTCAATTTGTCGCCCAACACACACACATTTTCTGCTTCTTCTTCAGGGTTCTCTAGTGACACACAATCAATTAGGTACAATTTTTCTTCCTTAAATAAGGAATACATTGATTACTCAATACTTTAGGAAAATTATACTTGTAATATAGAACAAAGTATCTCTATTGAACAGATTTCTACAGCAAAATCACTTATGATAAATGAGTTTGGCTACATATCCTAATAACAGATCATCTTTTCCCTCCCAGAACAATGGAGACACTGAAGTGCATGAAACCATTCCATTTGAAAATGCAATTTCTATTTAAAAGAGCAGCAGTTCTACAACATCATAAGCCCTTTGTCTATTTGTGCCTCATCTACTATAGTGATTTTTATGTTCGTAGAAGAATACCACATTTTCTCTTTTGATGTCAAGGGGGAAATGAATGTATATGACTTCTGGGAGAGTAGCAGATTGTTTCCTTGTATGTAGGAGGAGTTAGTGCAATGATAAGATCAACTATAACAGTGATGGTGAACCTTTTAGAAACCAAGTGCCCAAATTGCAATTCAGAACCCACTAATTTTTTTTGCAAAGTGCCAATACAGTAATTTAACCTGTATACAGGTGGCTATGAAGGGGCGATGTCAGGTGCCCACAGAAAGGGCTCCAAGTGCCACCTTTGGCACCCATGCCATAGGTTCACCATCACTGAACTATAACAACATATGAACATAATATTGATTATTAATGTATTTGCCATCATCTCCAGTGGCTGGGATCTAAGGCTGCTTAAAGCATAAACAACAATAATAAATAACTATAACATTACCACCTGTTTAGCTTATTTTAATTTTTAATAGGTTACATATCCATTATGGTTCATTCCATATGCACCTACCTGACAGTTAAAATCTAGCCAAGGGGCCCTCCTGAAAGAGCCATCCCTCAAAGGGCCTTTTTATCAACAATAAACAAATGAATGTGGCACAGAGCGCGCTGCCGTTGCATGTAGATAAAGTGATAGTAATGATATAAAGTATAGCAGAACTTAGTAAACGGAGAGACAAAGCATGGATTAGACTAAAAACTCATATATTCAATATATATACATCAAATATACAAACAGCATGACACCAAGCAATATATACAATACAACCAACAGAGTGTGGTGTACTGTCTCTCACCATAAACAGTCCCATCTAACATAAGTCAAGCTAGTGCTTATATACAGTTTAGCCCCCATCAGATATGACTCATCACTAATCACAATCTGATGCAACCATGATGTTATAAACTATTCCACCTGTGCTTCATCACGTAACATGCTGGTGATTACTAATCCCTTGCACTTTTAGATAACATCATGAGACTGCAGAATCTAACTGCCTCCATTTTACAATTCTCTTTCCCTATCTGTTAAATATACATTACATATATTTTGTCAACTTTTACATATTGTGACACCCCTCCTATATTTAACAGATTTCAACACCTAGCCTTTTCTTAAAACATACATGTTTTTCTTTACATAAAGGCTTTGTAAATATATCAGCACAATTGTAAACACTAGTACAATATTCCAACATAATCAAATGTTGTTCTATGCAGTCCTTGACTTTCTGGTAACGGATCCCAATGTGCTTGCTTCTGGATCCGACCTTCTGATTCTGTGTCAATTGAATACATGAAAAAGAATCATTATACACTTTGACTGGTAGTTTAACATTTACATTTACATCCTTTAACAACTGCACCACCCAGGTTAACTCACAACACGTCACTCACAGCCCCATACTCTGCCTCAGTAGTAGAACATGAAATGTACCTTTGTCTTCGGGCCTTCCATACAACTAATGAGTTACCTAGAAAAATGGCATATCCAGACATTGACCTCCTTTCTGGATTTGAACCCCAGTCAACATCTGCATAGCTAATCAGATCACATATGGATATTTTCAACCTTTCTTGCATTGTTCCCTTAAGGTATCTTAAAACACGTTTTATACCTTTCCAGTGTTTGTTCAAAGGCTTAGCAGCATGTTGACACAATATGTTGATAGTTGCTGCAATATCAGGCCTAGACCAGGAACATAAATACATCAATGAACCTAATACAGATTGATATAGTTCAACATTGCCAAACTCCCCATCATCAGGGTCTCTGTCGAACCCCACCTCCATAGGTGTTGAGACTATGTTGCAGTCTCCCATCTTACACTTCTGTATTAGCTGCTCTATCTTGTCACTTTGACACAGATAGAAATTACCTTCAGGATCAGTTGAAATATCAACCCCTAAATAATGTTGTATCTCACCAAGATGCTTCATTTTTACTTCTTTACCTAATGAAGACATAAACCACTTCACATGTGAGATATCAGGCACCATTAAACATATATCATCAACAAACACAATCAAGATCAAAGAATCCTTTGTGTACAAGCAAGGATCTGCCCTACTTTGAGAAAAACCTGTTTCTCATGCAAAATGTCCTTTGCTCTCTGGCGACATCTACTGGTGCAACCACTCGCCGTTCTTTCAGAGACACATGCTCTTTTTCCATGGCCATCATCCATTGCTTCTTTTCCTCTTCAGGCACTTGCAGTACAGTTTCACAAATCTGTGGCTCCTGGGATACAAAATTTATACTAAACCTTTCTGGTGACACTCCAAAATTGGATCTGGTAGACATTCTGAGCATCACTGGCTCCTCATCCACCTTTCCATCTTGCAATGATGTGGACTCCCCTCCTACACTGGCATCTTCTGCAACAGGCTCAGTGTGGGGACACATGCTTGGCAAAACCACCTCATTGTTTGCATGTATATCTTCCCAGCTTTTCTGCTCACAAAACGTTGCAGACCTGCTAATATAAACTTTCCCATGGTTATCACAAAACCTCCAGGATTTAGCAGCAGGTTGAAAACCAATAAACATAAGTTTCCTTGATTTTGGGCTATTCTTCTGCCTGTATTTCTTCGGAACTAAGACCCAGTCCTCAGAGCCAAATATTCGAAGAAAATTTAGCGTGGGTCTCTTGCCATGCAACAAAGTATATGGAACTTCATTAACTGCTGAACTCCATACTCTGTTAGAGACATAATTGGTATACTTCATTGCCTCAGCCCAATATCCTCTGGGAAGTTTTGCATCAGCCAACATTGCATTCATTAGGTTCTGAAGAATTCCATTCTTCCTTTCAGCCAGACCATGTTCGGCAGAAGCAGCAGGGTTAGTCAATCTGTGTTTCACACCTTTTCTCTCTAAATAATCAACAAACTGTTTAGATAAGAATTCACTGCCTCTATCACTTTGAACAGCTACTATCTTGTGTTTGTACTGACGTTCTGCCATTTCAAACCATTTCCTAAACATTGCACACACCTCACTTTTGTGCTTCATTATATAAACCCAAGAATATCGAGAAAAATCATCTGTTATTACTAGGCAGAATCTGGCACCACCAATTGAATTTGCCATTGGTCCTATTACATCAGCATGAACCAGCTGTAGAGGATGTTGTGATTTTCTCAAACTCTTCCTTGCTATGGGAGCAGCCTTTATCTTAGTGCTTTTGCAAACATGACAATCTAAATATTTGTTACAGCTTTGCACAGACCCATCTTCCACATGCTGCAGAGTCTTCCTTATATTTTAAAATCCTAAATGCCCTAATCTGTGATGTATCAGATGAATGCATCTGTCATGCAGAGGTTTATTCTCAATCATGTTCAAAGATCTCTCAGCTGTGCTAATCACAAACAAACTGTTGTGCAGCCGTCCAGTGGTAATTGTCTTCCCATCCTTGACAATTTTGCAACTGCTTTCACTGAACTGTACATCAAAACCTTCTTTTACAAGCATAGGCACGCTAAACAAATTATTTTTCAAAGATGGTATGTACATTATTTTTTCAAACACACACTCCAGAGGTTTAAAAAATATTTTACCTTCTCCTCATACTTTCGTCTTTTTTTCGTCTGCCAAAGTTACCGTTCTAGAGTTAAACAAAGTTAATTTTTCAAACAAATGCTTCTTGTTTACACAATGAATACTGGCTCCGGAATCTACCACAAATAATTCCTGCCTTGAGCACTCCTGTTCATTGTTTTCATCAATTACAGACACCTGGTATCCTTCACTCTTCCAGCGTGTAACGGCAACTCTCTTCTCTTTCTGTCTCTTGTTTCCTTTGTCACAGAAACGTAAAAGATGCTTATCACTCCCACAATTGTAACATTTTCTTACCACCTGGATTGTCTCTCCAGAAATTTGCACAGGCTTTTTATTTACTTTAGAGTCAGCTCTCCTCAGCTCCTCTTGCTGCAGCCTTGACTGCATATAGGAGACAGACAAATCATCACTTTACAACGCTTCCATCCCCATTACTAAATTATCATACGATTCATCCAGACTTGACAAGATTACAAGGCATTTATACTCTTCATCATGACTTATGCCCACTTCAGACAACTGCTGAAAAATATTATTTACTTTCCTTACGTGATCTGAAATATTTTCTCCTGGGCTTTGCCTTGTCCGAAACAGTTGCTTCATTAGCGATATCTTGCTGCCAACTGTGTCCTTGATATGCGCAGCTCTCAAGGCTATCCACGCTTGGTATGCTGTTTTAGCCTCTTTCACATAAACAAACTGCAAATCTTCCAAAGACAACATTATTATAGCCAATGCCCGTGCATCCTCCTTTAAACTCTGCTCATCTAAGTCTTCTTCCAGCTGATTTTCCACATATTCATACAGCTCATGGAATATCAAAAAATGCTTCAAACGCAGAGACCAGTTCAGATAATTATTATCAGACAGCTTAACGAGAGGCATTGAAGATAAGTTAATACTTGCCATCTTCACTGATAGTGCCGGCTTTTCCGCTGTTTCTGCAACACTTGTTTCAGCTTCAGCCTCCTCTGTTTTCATTCAAAACACTCTGTTTATGCTTGGCTTGCCTTTATCAGCTGCTTTCTCCTCTGTTCGCTTCCAAGCCTCAGAGAGAAAATCCTTTGCAGCTCCGCTTTGTCCTTTCCTCAACTCCAAACCGTTTCTTCTGCAAAACACAACTTTATACCAAACACACTTTATCTGTTCTGAAGCCCATAACCCTATCAACAATAAACAAATGAATGTGGCACAGAGTGCGCTGCCGTTGCGTGTAGATAAAGTGATAGTAATGATATAAAGTATAGCAGAACTTAGTAAACGGAGAGACAAAGCATGGATTAGAGTAAAAACTCATATATTCAATATATATACATCAAATATACAAACAGCATGACACCAAGCAATATATACAATACAACCAACAGAGTGTGGGGTACTGTCTCTCACCATAAACAGTCCCATCTAACATAAGTCAAGCTAGTGCTTATATACAGTTTAGCCCCCATCAGATATGACTCATCACTAATCACAATCTGATGCAACCATGATGTTATAAACTATTCCACCTGTGCTTCATCACGTAACATGCTGGTGATTACTAATCCCTTGCACTTTTAGATAACATCATGAGACTGCAGAATCTAACTGCCTCCATTTTAAAATTCTCTTTCCCTATCTGTCAAATATACATTACATATATTTTGTGAACTTTTACATATTGTGACACTTTTTGGCATCTGGCCCCAGACTAGGGAATGCCCTCCTGAATGAGATTTGACTGGTGTTGATGCTGATGGTGTTTTGGCACTAGGTCAAAATTGGGCTGTTCCAGAATTTTATAATTGAAATAATATATTGTGAGTACTGATGCCAACTTTTAGGGTATTGTATTTTAAT
The DNA here is from genome assembly GCA_023846285.1 of Phrynocephalus versicolor. Classification (NCBI taxonomy): domain Eukaryota; kingdom Metazoa; phylum Chordata; class Lepidosauria; order Squamata; family Agamidae; genus Phrynocephalus; species Phrynocephalus versicolor. The sequence goes on from JAHTLZ010000120.1 coordinate 293,922, forward strand.
TGTATTTTCTTGAATTTTAAAATATTGTAAGCTGCCCAGAGACCTTCTGGTAGTGTTGGTGACATTTAAGTTGAATAAAAATAAATAAATAAATAAATATCAATCCCTCTGGCTCAATGGTTCTTAACAAAGGGCATGTGAACCCTTGAGGGTACATAAAAACATTTCTAGTAGAGATGGGCACAAAATGAACAATTTTTTGTTTCCGTTTTTGTTTTTCCGTTTCGTTACGTAACGAAACAACAAACGAATTTTGTCTCTAAAATGAAACGAAATGAACAGAAACACCGGAAATTTTGGCGTGTGTTTCGTTTCCGTTACTGCAATATGAGTGAATTGCTTAAAATCCTAAAAAAATCACAAAAAATTGAAATAAATGGTAACAAAATGGTAATGAAATGAATAAAAACGAAAATGAATTTTTTGCAAAAATTCACAAAAAAGAGAAATGAACCGAAATGGATCCTCCAAACAACAAACAACAAACGAAATGCCATTTTTTTTGTTTCATGCCCATCTCTAATTTCTAGTGATGATAATGGAATGAATTGGGTTTTTTTAAACTTCTAGATTTAAAATATAAAATTTAAAGCTCTCTCAATATGACTTTGACTCATCTGTACTATGTACTTGAAGTTGATTTCTGTTACATACATATGTACATACGAGCAAATGCTATGACCAGATGATACAATAATGCGATCCCCACTACTACCCACTCAATGTTTGTCACTGCTCATGCACTCACTAATACCACAAGAACTTCGTGAAATCATGCACTTCATCATATACAAACATTAACAAAGCAGGCTGACTCACAAATGAACATTATTTTTGTTTGTTTTGTGTAAGAATTATAATTAATTTTGTTACACATATTTTATAATTTATTTAAAACAGATCTTTAAATTAATCTGTGAAGTAACCCTTGCCCTGTTGAAAAGACATCAATGGAAGACATATATGTTGCTTATGGATTCACTTGTAGAACAGAGAAAGAGGGTAGCAAAGAACATGATGCATTTTATGCTGCAAGATATTTTCAAACTCCAGTCTCAAAAAAGTTGTTACAAACAGTTCAGCAATCTGCATGATGGTGAAGTTGCAGGACATGTACTTCACGTCAAGAAGTCTAAGGCACAATTTCATACCAGTGGTACTATTATAAAATTTGATTTTTCAGCAGTTTGGAAGGCTTTGTTATCAGGTGGCCGGGGGGGGGGCTGCATACAATAGCTGTGGAATTGGTAAAACTATGTGCGTTGGAAATTTGCAAAAATTGTATTAGGTTCTGTAGCACAGAAGAAAATTCTGTAGATTCCACTATAAGATAGATAGATAGATAGATAGATAGATAGATAGATAGATAGATAGATAGA
>JAHTLZ010000120.1:295310-352348 GCA_023846285.1 Phrynocephalus versicolor
AGATAGATAGATAGATAGATAGATAGATAGATAGATAGATAGATAGAAATCTCCAATTCTGTTGGGAATCATTTATAGTTAGGTAGGCATGGCTCCTAATCATGGAAATATTGGAAACATCAACAAACTAAGAACCTGCTCCCAATAGACTCCTGCAGGCTACATTCTATTTTTTTTTATAGATTTTTATTGAGTTTTTAAGGGGGGAACAAGGAAAAAGAGAATGGGCGGGGAAGGGAAGAAGGGGTACAATTTTAAAAATTTTCATTGAGTATATCAAGCAAAATAGAGATAGTAATTTAACATATTACTAAAATTGCCAAATATTATCACAATACTAACAAGTTTGTTACTTCTTGCCATCTTTCCCGAAAAATCTCGTCGTAATCTCCCTTTAGATAGCCAGAGAGTTTATCAATTTCGATACATTCTCTTATCTTTCCGTGGAAATCCTTCTCAGTTGGCGTGTTTGGTTGTTTCCAAAATTTCGCATATAGTATTCTTGCAGCAACAATTACATGGTGAAGTACATATCTCTGGTCATAGGAAATATTTACATCTACTATATTTAACAAGAATAGTTCTGGTCTAGACTCTATCTTAATTTTCAAAAATCTTTCTAAGAAAAGTTTTACCATATTCCAATACGCCTTTGCTTCTTTACAAGTCCACCACATATGATAAAAGGTTCCACAGTCATAGTTACATTTCCAACATTTAGGTGAACAGTTATACATCTTGGATAAACGGTGAGGTGCAAAGTGCCATCTATAAAACATTTTGTAACAATTTTCCTTAAATGAAATAGATTTAAAGATTTTAACTGTATTCCACAAGGAGTCCCATTTATTTAAATGAATAGTATAACCAAAGTTTTCAGCCCATCTAATCATAGAATCTTTAACCAATGTATCAATCATTTTTTCATTTAACAGTGTATTATAAAATTTGCTAATAAGCTTTGAGTCACCAGAGGATAGTATTTTATCGAGTGGGGTATCAGTAGTCATAAAGCCACCCTCTTTGGAAAGCTCTTTGAAATGTGAATATATTTGTTGATATTTCCACCAATCCAGATTATAACCTTCTGATACTAGTTTCCCTAATGGTTTCAATGAGAAGTCAGCATTCAGAAGGTGTCTGTAAGTTACAACTTTTGAGATTTCACTTGCCTGGGAGCTATAAATTGCTCCCAGTGGAGATAACCACATAGGTGCTTTGAGATAAAATTGTTTTTGAATCAATGACCATATTTTGATTAAAGCATTCCTTATCCAGTGCTTTTTAAAGAGGGTAGGTAGATTTCCCTTATACCACATATAGTGATGCCAACCCTTATCAAGGCCATAACTCTCAAGCTGTAGTATTCTTTTATTTGTCATCAGAATCCAGTCTTTAATCCAAGTCATGGCAGCAGCCTTGTAGTATAGTGCCAAATTGGGAAGGGCAAAGCCTCCAAATTTGGTTCTATCCTGCAAATAAATATTTTTAATCCTTGCTTTTTTCTTTTGCCATATAAATATACGTATACTTTTTTCCAAATCTGAAATGATCTTAAAGTTTGGTAATATAGGCAGAGATTGAAATAAGAAAAGCATTTTAGGTAAGACATTCATTTTGACTGCAGCAATTCTGCCCATTAAGGATAGCTGAAGTCTTGACCAAGTTTCAAGATCAGCTTTGATTGTTTTGATAACATTAACATAATTATCTTTAAGTAGAGAGTTGCATCGATTAGATACAGTAATACCCAAGTATTTTACCTTATTAGAGTGTTGAAAACCAGATTGATTTACCAGTTTTTCAATCATGGATGGGGTCATATTTTTAGTTAAAACCAATGTTTTTTCTCTATTCACGCCTGCAGGCTACATTCTAACTAGAGCGGTCATTCAGCTAGATAGGTGGGATAAAAATACATTAAATAAATATAATAATAAATACCTGCACACTAACAGCACTAACTGCATATTAACTGCCAGCACACTAAAAGGGGGGGGGAGACACTTGGCATTGCTGGATTGATTGACAGTCAGCCCAGCTGAGAAAGATCTCTCCCAGCCAAACCTACTAAAATACAGCATGAGAGGTTAAGATTCCAAAACTATTAACCCTGAAAGTAATGAAATGGTGACAAATATTCAACTCCATAATGTCATTTTGTTTAATCATCAAATGGCAGCTTTTAAAATTGCTATGTATTTAACACATTATGCATCAAATTAATTTGTGCAAATTATGTCATAGAATCATAGAATCATAGAATCATAGAATCATAGAGTTGGAAGAGACCTCATGGGCCATCTAGTCTAACCCCCTGCCATGCAGGAACCCCTTCACAATATTTCCGACAGATGGCCATCCAGCCTCTGCTTAAAAATCACCAAAGAAGGAGACTCCACCACCCTCCGTGGCAGCATATTCCACTGCCGAACAGCTCTAACTGTCATGAAGTTCTTCCTAATGTTCAAATGGAATCTCTTTTCCTGTAGTTTGAAACCATTGCCCCGAGTCCTAGTCTCTGAAGCCATGGAAAACAAACCTGTTCCCTCTTCAATATGACATCCTTTCAAATATTTAAACATAGCTATCATATCCCCCCTCAGTCTTCTTTTTGAAAGGCTAAGCATTCCCAGTTCCCTAAGCCGTTCCTCATAAGACATTTCCTCCAGACCCTCAACCATCCTGGTCGCCCTCCTCTGCACCCGCTCGAGGTTGTCAACATCCTTTTTAAACTGAGGCGCACAGAACTGGACACAGTCAAACAAGTAGTAAAGAGCCTAATCTGGTTTGTCCTCTCACAATATAACTTTTGTTCTCATCACAACTTGGTAGTTTTTCTTGTTGAATTCGGAAAAGATGTTTATTACATATTTCAGAAGCTGATATTTGTGCATAACCTTGGCAGAGGAGGGTGGGATTGAGAGAAACTACCTCAGTTGTACCCACCCTCCTTCATGCTCATGCACATGTGCATGAAAGAGACTCTAAGCCATCAAGTACAACCAGATCATGGTTTTCCTAAAACTCCTCTCATATGCCTCATTTTTTTAAATTAAAAACAAAAGTAAAAGGGTAGAAAGGTGTTGTTTAAAAGAATCCTTAATTCATATTACAAAACAAAAAGATGTAGACAAATATAATGTTGGTCCTCAATGCATCAAGTTGCACTGGATGGGTTGTACATCTCTTTGATGAATCACTCTCTCTTGGTGTTTACTGTATATTTCCTTAACTGCATGCTAATTGCAGACAGAGTTTATAGAATAACAGAATCATAGAATCATAGAGTTGGAAGAGACCTCAAGGGCCATCCAGTCCAACCCCCTGCCATGCAAGAACCCCCTATTTTGCACAATTGTGATGCCACAATTGTGGAGAGAGCATTTGAATAGGACATCCAGATATTTCTGTCCACATATACTGTAGAAGTGGTACTTATTGCTGATTGAAGTGGTTTGCCCCAGTGGATAGCCACACATATCCAGAACTGCTCCTGGACATTCCATTCCCAGTTCAGAGTGTCTCACTTTTTATCTGTCTTCTCCTGGGTGTGGTTGGGAAACAACAACAAAAACAAAACAAAACAAAACCTTAATCAACTGACACCCATCCACAAATTGTACAGATCAGCATATAACAACAAAGTAATATGATACAGGAATGGAACCTGTACTGCATCAAACTGGAAGGAAGCAAAACAAAAATATACCCCCAGTATAATATCCCTGTGAAGCAAGACTCTTTTTTGTCCTGCTTTGACTCTGTTGACATTAGTTTCATCCCTGACTGGTGTGGACATCAGGATGCAGAACTAGTGTCATGTGTGCAGATACTTAGAGTGAATGGCCTTAAGTTACTTGTTGAAGCACAGCCCTAAAAAGTAGAATACATACCTTAAGGGAGTAATATAAACAGTCTTTCAAGAGCAGTTGATCAGAATTCAAAAAGAATGCTCAAAAGCTTGTGGAATGCATTTTAAGCATCTACAGTCAGAAGCCTACTTCACATGCTGCATTTTGTACTTGGGAACCAATTCCCAGCCGACAGTGACATTTTCAAATTATGTCTGCCTGCAAAGAATATGTAAGTTATCAATGAGGAACCATCACAACTTGCAAGTAAGGGATAATTCACAATATACGTGATAAAGTCCTGTAACACTATGCAGATGTGCTTTTAGGAACTGTATCCTAGAACAAATATAAATCTTAAAACAAGGGAAAAATGCTGGTATGATGAAAAATTGAATGGAAACAGAAACAGTTCAGGAAAAAAAATCTACATCTGCTGAGCTGAATGTGTATAACAGTTTATATTGTGTTTCTCAGACAAGGTATTTGAGTGGACTTCTATTGATTCTCAATTATCCAGTCATTCTTAGTTGCACAGACTGGCAGTTGGGGGGGGGGAGGTGGAAAGAAGAAAAATATGTGACATTATCTCCATGGCATATAACATGGAAATGTTGGTAAAATGGAAAAATCAGTAACTGGCTTCTTTCTGGCAAAGAAAAGCACCCTGCAGCTGAAAGTATTTCTTCCCCAACAAGAATGTTTGGGGTTAAACTACATGCAATGCTACAGAAATACTTTGAAACACATCCCCATACTTTGAAATCCATTGGGGGGGAAAGCAATTTCATTGACAACATCTATGCAAGAAGAGCAGCACCAGGTGTGTGTAGGGGTGGGGGGTGGGGGAGTTTAAGCAGAACATATTGCAGGAGGAGGGTTAAAGACCTCTGTTCTTGGGGCAGCACCTTGATCTTGGTCAGGTTCCAGCATGACTGATCCTTCCATCAAGAACCTGCCCAGCACTGAGCACTGTTTTGTACTGCAGCTTCTAAGAACCCATAGCCTGTATGGCAACTTCATGTTCAAAGATGTAAAAAGAGGAAGAACACTTCCACCTCCTCCTTTCTAGCTTGCCCAACTCTGTGGTTGCACAGATGGAAAACTCAGAATATACTTTAAATAATGGCATATGTGAGTTTCCAGTCTGCAATAAACATGAATTATAAGAGCTAGTAAGGGATGAAAGTAATGGCCAGAATCCACTGGAAATACAATTTCCCAGTGATGCAGTCAGCTATAGCCATGTGATTGATGTTTTGTGAAATTAAAGTGCCCCTGTGATGAAAAGGGCATGGTTTGAATATTTATTAGTTTGTTTTGAATACCCAATCACCAAGCTGGTGGGAGGTGCTAAGAAGGTTATATAGGGAAACTTGACGGGTGATGGAGAGTTCAGCTGAGAGCAGCTGAGTTCAGTTCAGTTGAAAGGAGTTGAAGATCAGTTATCAGAGAGTCAGGGTGGTTTGTCAGTTGGTCAGGTGTGAGATCCTGCCGCTGAAAAGGGTCTGACTTATAAAAGAAATGCATTATTATAAGGATCCATGATTGCAACACAATATGTTAACATTGGCTAAAGCTATCATAATACTGAACATCTGTTTGTGAACTAATAAACATTTCAATGTTTTATTTTAAAACTATAAAACCTGGTGTCTGACTCTCTTAATTATATACAAGTGTCCAGTTAATCTGGTGGTGGCATTGAGTGGAGACCCCGTGTGTGTGATGCACATCACAGTCCCCTCCCTCAACTACCCTGTCAGGCTATAGGCATCCCTGGGGTTCCCATTCATCCTGGGTTATCTTCAGGAACTGCCTTATAGGAGAGAGAGTAGTTCAAAGATATACAATTGCATCTGCCAGTCCTTGTGGTGGAAATGGGACCACTAGCAATGATTGTCGGGCTTTAAATCTTCTCCATTGCATTTCAATGGAGACAGCACACAATGCCGTCCCCCATGCTCCTCTGTGAAGCCAAGGGGCTGAGGGGCGGTGCAGGGCGCTCACATCGGCCCCTGCCACCACCCCCCCCCGTGCGGCTCCGAGGCTTCTCGGAGGAGCCTGGGGGCAGCGCTGGGTGATGCAATCACTCCCCGCTGCCCCCCCGCGTGGCTCCGAGGCTTCTCGGAGGGGCCCAGGGGCGGCACGAGGTGATGTGATCGCTCCCCGCCGCTCCCTTGCGTGCTCCGAGGCTTCTCACGGGTTGATGCGATTGCCCCCCGCTGCCGCCCTCCAAGTGGCCCCAAGGTGCAGGAACTGCGATCCCTTGATATAGTGGGACTACAGTACCTGAACCACGAAATGGTGGGAGGTGACTGTACAAAGAGATTGTTGCTTTAATCTTTCTCCCTCTGGTAATGTTTAAATTTATGAAAATTAAACATGAATAAGAAATATGGGAAAGACCAACTGAAGAGGTAAAGGGTACTTGCAAATAACACAACCTATAATTTAGTCTCAATCCACTCCCCTAGCAATGGTGGCAGCGTGGGCCAACTCTCATGTGGATCTTTGGCTATAGTCTGGCCAAGAGGTTTAATAAATGAAGGAAAGAAGACTGATTAGGAGGTGCACCCTGCCACCCTAGTTTGGCCCCAGTCTCTCAGCTGATGGAAAAGGCTGTCTTAGGCCTCTAAGAGAAATCTTTCTGCAACTGCACGGGCATTCTTTGAGAATATTAGAGCTGCATGTCTCCTAGTGCAGGACTGTCCAACTTTGAACAGGCGGAGGTCTACTGTTTCCAGAAGAAAGTGCCTGAGGGCTGTTACACTAAAACCTCTACTTATGAATTTTATCTGTTCTGAACAGATGCTCATAAGTAAAAAAAATTGTAAGTAGAACAGTGGTTTCCCATAGGAACACGTTGAAAATCAATTAATCCTTTCTGGAGGGAAAATATTTTAATGCATTTCTATGGTAAAGCTGACCATGCACACACTTCCCTTACACTCGCTCGAGTCGGTGTGGACGGGTGCAAGGGAGGCACACACGTGCTTGCACAGATCGCCCCTTCCACTTGCCCGGACTGCTGGAAGACTTTTTTTAAAAAGGTGCATATTCCCTCCCAACCCGACTGGGGCCTGACTTGACTCTACTTCTCCTCCTGTTTTTTTCCTTATCCCTTCCAGCCCCCTTGCTGCCACTGCTGCCAACACCCATAGCTCTCACTCACTTCTGCCATGTTCTCTGTGCAGCTGGGATGGGCCAAGCCAGCAGCTGGCAATAACATCACCACAGCGGCACAAGGAGGAAGGAATGGCTCAGAAGGGGAACAGGAGGAGTGGCAGGTCACAGTCTCTTTGAGGCAGCTGTGGGGGTGGGAGGGGGAGGAGGAGGAGGAGGAGGAGGATGATGGATGGATGGAAGGATGGGAGGAAGGAATTATCCGGGGTGGAGAGAAGAGGGAGACATCACCACACAAAGGAGGTGGGCAAGCCCATGACCCCGCCCCTCGCTGTCCCCTCCACTGCCCTTCCTCCACTCTGCACCAACAACTCAATTGGTCACGAAACAGTGGCATGATGATCATCAGGCCGCTAGGGACAGCAGGGGACTGTGCCATGGCCCTTGAACTGCCTTGCTTGGCTGAGACAGTGGGATGGCAGACCCAGAGCTTTGTTGGGGCAGTGGTGGTCCTTGAGGTGGAGGGGGGCAGAGGTAAAGAACTTATCCCCTCACATTTTTATTGATGGCTGGTGGGCTACTTTTGAACCCTTCACGGGCTACTGGTAGCCCCCAGTCTACCTGTTGGACAAGCCTGTCCTAGCTGCTTTTCATGCTCTCCAAACCAATAGCTGCTCCTCATTTCCCCTCTATCTGCCACTGAAAATGTCCAACTGATGTGTGTGAGAGAGGAGGGAGATTGGGCGGGTTGTGTGATTTCAAAGCTAGTCACTGGATGAATTATAACAACAGGTAAATAACCCATTCTTCTTCTTTTTAGTTTTTGTGATTTGCACAATTGAGTGACTAACAAGTTAACTTACCAAATGGAGGATTGTCATGCCAAAACAACGCAATAGGCTGACTGAAAGAAGCTTTGCCCTGAAATCCAGTTGACAAATGCCATTAAGTGGGACCATGCTGCATCCTTACATATGCCTTGCAATGGCACTCCTCTGAAATTGTCTTCATGGAATACTTCTTCATTCAGTGTCCTGGGCCTTGACTGTTTCTTACTAGTTGTTATGCTAAAGCAATTACATTCACAATGCGTTTGGTACAGATTGTGATGAACCCAGTTGTGCTTTCTATGTCACACTGATAGCACATAAAATCCTATCAATCTGATTGAAGGCTATGGTTCCTGTCTTATAGAAAAACAGAGTTCTAGGAGCATCTGATGTTTGCAATGATTTCTCTTGGTCCACATCTTGAGTAGGAAAGATTGTTGAAAGAATTCAAGTCTGAAACCACCTTTGGCAAAAATGAAGCATCTGGAAAGACAATGACTTTATCTCTGTGAAACTGCAAAAAATGTGCATCAAGTTGCGGCATACATATTTCACTGGCTCTAGCTGACATTACCACAAAAGAGGTTGCTTTGTACGTTATCAGATGCAAATCTAGGCCCATCACTAGGGTCTGGGTCACCTGTGGCAGCAAGCATGTATTCTGTGTCCCTACCCCCACTCCAAGCGGGGCGGGGTGGGGGGGTACAGAAGAGTACAAAGTACAAATTCTGTTTTGTCATTTGGGCACCCCTTATCCAGTGCTGCCTCCCCCCCACCCCAATTACGGCTCTGCACAAATCAGCACTTGTCATCATGGGTACAAAGGGGGCATTCATGAGCAGTGGCAGATGCTTAATGTCTGGATATAAATTGTTCAGGACTTCTAAATATTTCTTTACTATTGGGTGTCTAAAGAAATGAATGGGTAGGGTTCATTTGACTGATTAGCCACCAATGCCAGTACATATTCTCTCCAAAAGCATCGGCACAATCCCTTTTGATGAACAAATAGCAGGAAACACACTATTATGTACAGTCTTGTTGGTACATATGGCATATGGCTCTTGAATTGATTTTGTAGATTGTGCAAAATCTCTCAATTTTATTTGAAATCATGTCTGGTGGTGAGTTTCTTTTACCTTTTCATTATAGGTGAGTTCTCCATGCTGTCAGCTTCAATCTGACAGCATGATAACATTTTTTGAGTCAGTAAGGCAGAAAATGGTGTGTATGCTGTAGATGCCCACTGACAATTAAACCAGGGTCAACAACTTGTCACCAATGAGTTATTGAAATTGCCCTGATGTAGTTTGACTACAAACATAATGGAGCATTTTAGAATTGTGTGAATTAACAGATGCAATTACTGCATTTACAGGCAACAAAGGCAAGGGATGGTGATACATTTATTGAACTGTTAAAAATTGAACAAGCACCCAGTTTTTAACCTAACACAGTCTTCCTTAAGCTACAGTGTTTTGTGGATGATGCGGGGGGGGGGGGGGCGAACCAATATATGAGAATCACAAATATATAGCTTAAAGGTGAGTTTAAAGGCTATGGATTCAAATTCCACCCATGAATGATAGTTATTCACTGGATTTACCAAATAATCTGCATTTACCTTCCCTATTGTCTTCTTCTGAAACTACTAATACAGAAATGTGACAAGCCCCCATCAGAGAATGAGGAATGTAATTTAATCTGCCCAGTAGGTGAAGCCAATTGAAACCAAATTATTATTACCACCTAGTAGTTGGAACCAGGTGTTCTGTTCAGTCTTTCTGAACTACGGAGTACACCCTGAATAGCCACCCAGAGCACCACCTACTTCAGTGTGAAGGAACAGTGCAAAGGAGCTGCTAGTAGGACGAAAATTAAGAAGCTATGTGTAAATGTGATATGAGGATAACACCATCCCTGTCGCCACCCCCAGACTTAATACTCTTCTGCCTCACCATTTACAAAATCTAAACTCTAATAATGAAAGGGAAATGTACATCTCCATTATGCAGCCTGATTAGTAGAGGATTAGCTGTAGCAGTCCAGATATGGACTTAATGGTATATGTATGATTGTGAAATAAATTGCTCATTGAGGCAGGCAGTGGAACTGGGCTGGTGCAATGGCTAAACACAGATGTCACCCCGTCTTGAATTTTCAAATGGGAGAACAGGTTGGAAGCAGAGTAGCCACTCTGCACATTTTAATATGCACAAGCCGCTCCAAAGAAGATTGTATTATATTTTAAAAACAAAACAAAACTTCAACAAGCCATATGAGCCTTCAGAAAGAGGTTTTGAAAGGGCTCCATATGGCATCACGGATAGAGGTTAATGTGCAGCAAATCAGAGCTAAAGCAGATTTTGCGCTTGAGATATACTGCCTTAATCCAAAATGGTCAATTCCCTGGTGTTTAACAATATGAAATGGAGGCCTTGGTGCCTGTTGTTAGTAATAAGCGTGCCTCTTTTAATCACTGAAAACACAATATAGAGTGACGTGGGTCAGTTTTGGTCTTCTAACATCTTACAGAATATCCTCCTTCCCAACCTTGAGAAGTAAAGGCTTTTCACCAGATAAGTTGTACCAGGGCTGGTGGAAGGCCTATGGCTGCCCAAAGCAAAGAACAAGAGGGTTGCTTCATTCCCTTCATGTATAAGAGCCAAGTGAACCACCAGTGAAATCTTCCTTCGTCCCTCTATCTCACATGAGGACAGCAAGCTAGTTTAGCAGAACCAAGCTTCAGCTCTCTTCTACACCACCTTCATGTCAGCATCTGGTGCATGAAGAGACGTCTTCATTCTGGTTAACAGCAGGGCTCCCTTTGACCTGGGATTTTTCATATCCCACATTGCACATGCCCTGCTCTTGACCTATGACCTACTAACACCATTAAATTGCATGTGTGGTCATGAAAATCAGGGACATTCAAAAAGTGAAATGATTCTGTGTTAAGACTGAATCCCACAAGAAACACATGTAGAGGGAATGCATATACCCATATCTGTTTCCTTATTGTAATTCCAGATAAACGATTCCTAGGTAAGGACTACTTATACAATGGTACCTCATAAAACTAATGCCCCATAAGATGAAAAACTCATAAGACAAATAAAATTTCTGGGAATAGGAAAAACCCATCAGATGACTTTTTCCCTATGGGTTCAGTTCATCTTACAAAGTACCATTGATCCTTGCCCAGTCTGGGTTGTTTGCAAGGGAACAGACCAGGCTGGGTGAGGACGAACGGGTCCCTGCTCTGTCCACCAAATTGGTGGGCAGGGGAGGGACTCACTGATCTTTGCCCAGCCTGAGCAGCTTGCAAGGGAAGTGATTCACCAAATGATCTTCACCCAGCTCAGAGGTCAGCAGCAGCAGCAGCAGCAGATAACAACCGCCGCCACCACTTCCCTTGCAAGCCGCTCAGAATGGGCAAAGATCAAGGGGTCCCTGCTCTGCCCACCAAACATTGATCCTCACCCAGCCCAGATATAAGCGGTGGTGGCAGTGATCCCAGGGAAGTCCCAGGGAAGAGGAGGTGATGGAGGTTTCTATCCTGCCTTCCCTTCCCTGTATTAGCACAGATTGGATGCTACAGGGAGAGAAAGACAGGATAGAAGCTGCCTCCTCCTCCTCCTCCTCTTCTCTTTTAAGGACACTGCTGGTTCTCTCTGAGTGAATAGTTTACATGGCCTACAATAGAGTCACTGAGGCCAAATTATTTTTTCTTTACTGGATATATATCCTCTGACCTTGGGCAGTTATGGAGGTTAGACAGGTAATGCAAGTGATTATGAAAATGGAATGCTTAAAATGCAGGTCTACCTAATACATGCTAAAAATAGAGATCTAAAAGTGTATTATGAGACAAGGCAAAATTGTTGAACTTTTTCCTGCCTGTAATATTGAAATGTATGCACAACATATATATGTACAATATACCAATAATTATACATCTCTTTTCTCAGTTAGAGTTGCAGACACTCTTTTCAATGTGTAACTGGATTCAATTGCTCATTCCCCACTGGTAACACATTCTATTATCTTCTTGTAGCCCTGAGAGAAAGTAAATAGTTATTTCAAGTAAACGAGTTGGATAGAAATTAGCTTGTTCCTGATATTAAAATGGGATTTGATAAATGTGGGAAGCAATAGAGGAAGTGGTCCTGGGCTGTGTGTAAACTCCATAAGCACAACCACCAGATTATGAGAAAGCAACTAATCCAAGAAATGTACAGCCTCTTGCTTAACCCCCACTTCAATACCACTTGAAGGGATTAGCAAACGAGATACTGAAATACCAAACCCCACACAAACTGATTTCAATTCAGACATTTGAATCTTGCAGTTGAAAAGCAATTTGACCTTTCCCTGTCCTCTTCCATCTCTCTCTCTCTTTGTGTGTGGTGGCAGTGAAATCAATTATGTATCAGATCTCAAAAAAAATGACAGTATTATAATAAGCTCAAATATTGCAAGTGGTGTGGAAATTTAATTTTAAAAACAAGAAATTTTAGGGGAATCTCTTGAAATTTGAAAAAGTTAGGGTTTCTGGGGGCATAGATATTAAGCTCCAAAGGAGGTGGGGGTGCTTATGCTTAATGGAAGGAAGGAGTGTGTCTGGCGTGCTTTACCAATTTAAGGGTTAATTGACAGCTTCCCCATTACACCGATCCACATTCCTCCAATTAAGTTCCCCCTGCAGCCCCTCTGGACCGCAATAATGCCATTCCCTGTACTCCAAACCTCTCCAAATTGGGGCGCTTCAAAGGGAGAGTTTGAGGAAGCTCCACTTTAATTTCCATGCTGCTAGCTGCCTGGGATCACCATTTTTAAACACATAACATAGCAATTCTATAAAAAAAATCTGGGGTCACCGCCTTTGAAGTTGAATAACTGGCCAATGGCACCAATGAAATTGTTGCAAAGTGGGAAAACCAAAGCATGTGAAAATGCATGCTCTTCTTTCAGATCCCTATTTTAGACCATTCCTGGCACACACCTTCATGCCACTGCTTGAAATGGCAGTCAGACATTTGTGTCTTCCATAGGCTTGCTCTTCCCTGTACATTAAAAAAATAAAAACTATAGGCTAGACCAACAGATGTGCTGTAATCTGTAATCTCAGTAGTCACTCATATACCTCAGCTGCTATAAATAAACTCTAACTGTTACACTGACTTTTATCCCCAGCCATCAGCAATAAAGCCAGCACCATGTAGCATAATGAAGATATGCAGATACATATTAAAAGTATTTTTGCTTTAAAGACCTTATTTCTTCAGATTTCAAGGAAAGATCTCCATCTGTTGTTGCATAATACAGTACTGTATTAAGCTTCGATCATTGATCTAGTCATCATTTAATTTGTCTTGTTTGTTTATATATGTTTAAAGGCTCAGTCTTTTGAGGTTTTCATTTATCTCATTCGCTCTTCACTTATTTTAACTTTTATTATTGCTGTGTACATTTTAAATAGATTATGCATGCTATTAAGTTCCTAAATACTTGCTGAAGTAAGTTGGGAAGAGAATGAGCTGTGAAGGAGGATGATATGGTCACTAATCAAGAAGAATATATCACTACTGCCTGAACCTAAGAAGCTGGCTTGTGAGAACCATCTAGAAATTGTCACAAAGAATGTCTTTCAGGTGTTTAGGCATCTGGTTGCAGAGCTTTGTGATTCCCACAGTTTGATTCTTGAAGAAGAAGAAGAAGAAGAAGAAGAAGAAGAAGAAGAAGAAGAAGAAAATTGCCTTGAGGCATTGATATGGTCATGCCCTGTGGCTGATTTTTGCAATCTGAATTCACATTGCTCTGGCTTTTCATCTTTCCATTCAGTGGTTAAATGAGAAAATAAAACCACCGGGGTTATTGCACAGAGGATGCAAGAAAAGATACAAGCATACATACATGCCAAATTTTGTCTTCCTCTAGCTCTGCTCACCCTAAAAAATATTATCATGTATGGAGTCCTGGAGAAGCAGAGCAATTCTCTGAAATTTCAGCCTGAGACTGAGCAACTATGATTATGATGATACCATGCAACCTATCAGCTTTGATGTCATGATAATATCAGAAAGTTAAATCAGAGTGATGCCAATGCTGTCTACTGCTAGTCTAGTTCCACTGGAGATAAAATTTATTTATTTATTTATAGGCTTATATCCCACCCATCTTCCCTGGCGGGAACTCTGGGTGGCTAACAATGTTAAAAACACATAAAATAAGTAGAAGAACCTCTGAGCGAAAAGCAACGGAGGGCAAGATGGTGGCAAATCGAATAGAGGAGGGGGGAGAGAACGGAGCAAAGAGAAAAGAAAAAAACCTAACTGATAAGGTCACCAAGGGCCTCTTTAAAGAGGAAGGTCTTCAAGGCCTTCTTAAAGGCAGGCAGGGACTCCAGCAGGCGCAGCTCACTGGGGAGATGGTTCCGGAGAGAAGGCCCCACCACAGAGAAGGCGTGGTTCCGCGTGCGCGCTTTCCGCACCTCTCTGGGTGTGGCCACTCTCAGTGAGCGCGCCTGCGACGATCTCGTGGGTCTGGATCCGGATGCTCTCTGGGAGATACGCTCTGCCAGGTATCCTGGTCCCAAGCTGTGGAGGGCTTTGAAAATCAAAACCAGGACCTTGAACCTGATCCGGAAGACAACGGGAAGCCAAATGGTGCAGAGAAAAACAGGGTAGGCAGGAAAGACTAGATAATATTGCTGTTAAGACTGCAGACAAACAATGAACAGTGGCTGAATAATGTGTGCATATTGAACATTCTGTTGAACTTGACCTTTTTCTCCATATGCTTTTCATGGTGAAAATGTTTCATTTATAATACTTAGATTCAATGTAATGTAGAATACTTTAATACCTCCAGAAATGATTCCTTATGCAGTTTCATATAAATCGATGGGATAATGTAAAATGTGACATAAGCATGTGAATCATTTACTCACTGTAGACCCGCTTGTTCAATTAATTGTGCTCCACGATGAAGCTCAACCATTTCTCCCTATCATTTCTCCTACACCATCAGAATTTAGACACTTGCCTTTCAGTCCCAGGGACATGTTCATTAATATACTTCCTATCTGAAAAGAGTTAGTCCATCACAGCTTTCTTGAGTCCATCGCCATTGCAGGTAGGATGAGCTTACATTTTCCTGCATGAGTGAGAGATGCACTCAATTTTGTCTCTAGTGCACCTCCATCAATTTTAAAAATAGCTTCTAAAACCACCTATTTTGCAAAGCAGGCCAATGTTTCAATGAGTGTTTTATGGGGTTTTTTTTAAAGCATAGATTTTTGAAATTCAGCATCCCTGTCCAGTTTGATAAAGGAGTCTGTTCATCCATCTGGGATGGTATTTTAAGGGGTAATTCCATGACAGGCCTGAGATACTAGGATTTTTCATTTTGAAAGAGTTGGTAAATTTAATGTATACTTAAGATTCAGGATTGCTTAAGACCATATATATATTGAAATTGTAAAGCAGGACAATGCTGGGGAAAACAAAAGCCTCTTTCGGCTGTTATATTAGCTGGTGTTCTGAACCTCTGAACATGATTAGAGGACAGTGCCTATCTAATCCCCCTTGTGATGAGTTTAGTGCCTGAAAAGGAGAGGTTTCTGCTCTTATGTAGGTGCTAGAGTTGCATATCTACTGGGAGCCAGGCTTTGTTGATTTTTAGACTTTGTTCTTTTCTGTTGAAACTGTGCTTATGTTTGTGGATTTCAATGGCTTCCCTCTGTAGTCTGACATAGCGATTGGTAGTGCTATCCAGTACATCTGTGTTCTGGAAGTGGATTTCACCCAGTTTATTTCAGGGTGTGTTCAGCTACTGCTGATTTTTCAGGCTGTTTTATTCTGCAGAGTATTTCATGTTCTTTAATTCTAGTCTGGATGCTGTGCTTTGTGGTCCCAATATATACCTGGCCAAAACTACAAGGTATCCGGTGTACTCCTGCACCAGAGCACAGAGAAAACTCCTAGTTCCTTGAGCTCCTTGCCCTCTGAAAATGCCAGCCACAGAATCTGGCAAAGTGTCAGGAAGAAATACTTCCAGAACACAGCAAACAGCCGGCAAAACTCACAATGGCTATCAGATCCGGGCCGTGAAAGCTTTTGAGAAAACAAAGAGGTACAAACAGTCAGAGATACTCAACAAAGAAAAGGGATCTGTTTCACAACAAGAACTCTTTGCCCCCCCCCCCAGCCCAGAATAATGAGGCAAACAACGGCCACAACTTTATTGACCAACATTAACTGTAACAAATCAAGGGGGCCTACGTAGTGAATAGGTTGGGAAATATAACTCCAAGGGAGTTCGATGTCACCAATTCCCAGACGAGATCCTTGCTGAAGGTGCACCGCCCACCCGTTCAGCGCGCCTTCAACCTCCAACGATGTATAGCTCATGGGCCGCCCTCTTTCTCCTATCTGTTTACCTTTTATTTCTGTGACTTGCTCTCATCCTATTTATGGAAAGAGGGCTACCAAGCACCCAAGGGGATGCCACCAGGATCTCGCCTTCTACCGGACCTATTAACTACCCACCATGGCAAAGGGGTTACTTGTATGCTCCTTGCCCCCCATCAACACAGCTGAGCACAGCTGCCAGGCCCCCTTGGAAATCGCTCAGAAATATATCTAACCCCGCCGGGGATAAATGAACTCCATCCTGTCGAAATAGTTCCGTTCTTCTAAACTGCAACTGTGGGTGCTGGATGACTCCTCCAAGCTCATTGAGCATCGCTCTATGAACTTCTCGATTGACACCCTTACGGGCGCAATCGACCTTTCCCAGATGGCGGGCATCTCTCCAAAACATCCGCGGGACAATCTCAGATCATACCAGCTTCATGGTTGGAAAGCGGTGCTTCAGAAACCTCAGATCAGCGATGACCTGTAAGATGAGAGCTTTCCCTGGCCGAGCTGCCAGATCATTTCCGCCAAGATGCACTAGCAAGACTGCTGGAGGCTAGACCTGACAATTCTGCAGAACTGTGGGCAAGAAGCGGACTCAAAGCATGCCTCGTCTTCCTTGCCAATCGATCCATGCCGCTGGCCCCAGGCCCAGGTCTCGGCCCCAGCTGGACTTCCGAGCATGAACCGCTGCCCAGTAGACAAAACTGTGTCCGCAAACCAATATGCGGGCCCTGGTTAATGGTAATAAACCTGTAAAACAAGAGAACAAAGAACCAGCCAGCCACCTGCCCTAATATTCGGGCAACTTTCACACATATAACTTGTATTTTTGCGACCTCCAACACCCCACCGCCTGCATTTCCGGGGCAGAATAGCCCAAGGCTGCCGCTGTGGAGGCCACTCCAATGCGAAATGAATGCTTGCCGAAACGCTGGGTGTCTACCCAAGCCCTTCGCAACCCTTCCAATGTCAAATGCCAAAACTGGAACTTTGTGAGGGGGTTGCCATCCTTGTGTATAAACAAAACCCCCTCCACAGAGCCCCGAAGGACCAAGTACTCCATCATGGCTCTGTAGGGGCATAAAATCGGGTTGAAACACTTACCCAGCCGGATAATCTTACCCTCACCCTTCTGGTCCGTTTTGGACCTCCGCAGGGTCACTATGAGCTGCTCCTCTGCAATTAACAAGTCATTAAACCACAATGCGCTGCCTGATATATCCCCTTTTGCCTCTGCCACCAACTTGCTTATCCTGAGCGCACCAAAAAAGGCCAACAGTGATGCGGCCCTAAATAGCATGGCGTCAAAGCCATCCTGACAGATCCTTTCCCAACCAGTGCTCAGCTGTCTCAGAACCGTAGGGGAGACCAGCACCCTCTTGTCTGCCTGCTTGCCTCTTTCCCTGGACCATCCTTCAATCATCTTTGCCACCCTGCCATCTCTAGTTGGGTGTGCAAATCCCATTGCCTTTGCGTAAAATGCCACCGCCGCCATCCGGCCCTGAATGGACCGAGGTGCCAGGCCCTTCCTGTAGAGGTACACTGCATACTACATCAGTATCTCTGGGTCCATGGGCCACGCTCTCCGCCTACCCTCTCTGATGCAAAAACGCTCAAACTCGATGCAGGCAGCGGCATAACACTTCCTGGTTCTAGGTGCCAAAGTCAGGCTCATCGCTCGGTGTGCTTCCACCCGCCAATCTTCCAAACCTCTTCTGGAAGCTCCTCTGGGTGGGGCGCCGCCACCGGAGCCAATGCCCTGAACCTCACCATCTGTTGGCGGGAAAGGGCGTCAGCCAGCTCGTTCTGGACTCCCGGCACATGTAAGGCGCGGAACAGCACGTTAAGTCTCAAACACCGCAACGTAAAGGCCCGCAACAATGTCATGACTCTGGGGGATTGTGATGTCAATGTGTTAATAATTTGGACCACGGCCATGTTGTCACACCAAAACGTGACTGCAGTGTTGGCCCAGCGATCTCCCCAGAGCCACAAGGTGCCCAAAATTGGGAAGAACTCTAAAAACGTCAGGTCTCTCGTCACTCCCTGCTCAACCCAGGCCTCTGGCCACTGTCCCCTACACCACTGCCCCTGAAAATACATGCCGAAGCCCAGCGCCCCTGATGCATCGGTTTGCACTTGGAGGTCCGAACCTAAGAACAGATCGGATCTCCAAAACGAGAGCCCATTGAAACCATCCAAAAACTCTAGCCAGGTTAGCAGATCCTCCTTCACCCCGCCCGACACTCTCCGCCTATGGTGAGGCTGCTTCAGCCCCACCATGGCATCGCATAACCTGCGTAAAAACACCCGGCCAGGGGCAATCACCCGACACGCAAAATTGAGGTGCCCTACTAGGCCCTGTAATTCCTTCAATGTGACCTTGCCTTTGCCCAACATAGATCTAATTCTGCACCTTACTTCAAGCAGTTTGTCCTCCTGGAGCCGCCATGTTTGCTGGACTGTATCTAGCTCTAAGCCCAGAAAAGTCAACCTGCTAGCCTGCCCTTCTGTCTTTTCATCTGCTAGGGGCACCCCCAATTCTGCCGCCACTGTCGCAAAGGCTGCCATCAGCCTGGCACACTGACCCGAACCTGCCTTCCCTGCAAATAAAAAATCATCAAGGTAATGCACAACTTGCCTAGACCTACTCTTATGCTTAACTGCCCATTCCAAAAAGGTGCTGAAACATTCAAAAGCCGTGCAAGAAATCGCGCACTCCATGGGCAAAGCTCTATCAACATAATAGAAGCCATCGAACTGAAAATCTAACAACTCAAAATCCTCTGGATGAACCGGCAGGAGGCGGAAGGCTGACTTAATGTCACATTTTCCCAGTTCTGCACCAAGGCCACATGCCTTCACCATATTCACCGCTGCGTCAAAGGATGTATAACGGACGCTGCAGAGCTCGTTTGGGATCCTGTCATTAACTGACTCCCCTGCTGGGCAGGACAAATGATGAATTAAACGGAACTCTCCGGGCACCTTCTTAGGCACCACTCCCAAGGGTGAAACTCGAAGGTTATCAAATGGGGGCCTTGCAAAAGGCCCTGCCACCCTTCCTTCCCGTACTTCCTTGCTTATCTTGTCCCGCACAATGTCCTCATGACCTAAGACAGACCTCAGATTACGAGCCGCACTCCCTGTCCGTTCGCCTTCCGCCGGAATCCAAAAACCAACTGTGAAACCAGAAATCAAATATGCAGCCGCCCTTGCGTCAGGGTAGAACTGCAACCATTCGCGCAACACCTCCACTCTAACTGGGCTGGGGCCCCTTCTGAGGCGTATTGGGGCCCTGGGGCCTCCTGCCTCCTCCTCCCTCCCTGTTAGGGCCCCATTTCTCCTACTCTGCACACATTGCATGGCGGGGGGGGGAACCACTGCACAGGGAGCATTGATGTTTGAACTTGCATGGCCGTCGCGAGCAGGTACCCTTATTGTTGTAATCCCAACAGACCAGGCGGGGTTGAACCACCTGGCCCACTCCTTGGTGGGTCACTTCGAGGGGCCTGCTCGCTGAATCAAATGCCCACAATCAAAACGTTCTCCCCCAACTGGCCTGTGTGGGGACATGATGCACAACCACAGTGCATTGTGGGGCTTGTCCCATGGCAGATTAGGGTGGCGCGCCGCCCTCATTCTAAATCCTTCGTCATAGGCCAGCCAAGCTGACCCTGGAAAATCTGCATGGGCCCTGTGAATTAAATCTACATACTTAAACAATGAGAACGCCCGTTCCGGCCGCGCCCTGGCAATCACTCCCGCATATACGTAAAACGCAGGGACCCAGTTTCACCAGCAACGATCCGGCTTCTTCCTTTTGATCTTTTCCTTATCCTTGTCATCTAGCCATTTATACTTGCTATCCTCAATCTCCCTGTTCAGGAGCTCAAACAAATCCACATATTCCCCCCTTAAGATCTTATCAATTGTAGCCTGTGATAAATGGTCACCTAGTGGCAATGATTCATCCTCATCAGGTAGATCAGCATATGCTCCCGTGTTCCCCCTCTCAGGCTCAGGCCGTGGCCCTTGACCCTGTGGGGGCTGATCCCCTTCCTCTGTCTGTGTTTCCACTGAAATTGGCCCTGTCTGGGTCTGGGTACCAAATTCCGCTCTAGCTGGAGGGCTTCTATCCCTTTGTGTAGGTGTGAGCCTGACAGGTAAAGTTCTTGTGGGAGCCGCAGGCCATGGCCAGGCCCCACGTGCCGGTGTATGTGTGTTGGTGCAGTTCTGACCTGGCACGGCCACCCGAGGTGGTGATCTTTGCCTCGGTGTTGTCACCTGCATGGTCACCAGGATGTTTGGAGATCCCTTGCTCCCTGTCTTCTGGTCCTCAAACAGGTCGGGGCTCCTTTCCCAAACCTGCTGCGATGTCCCGGGTTCCCGTTCTTGGTCAGATGCCTCATCAGATACCTGCACCGCTCTGTCCGCCTCCACCGGAACATTGGCCTGGGACTGGCTCCCTCCAGGTCGCTCACCTTCCAAAACAGCAATACGAGCAAGCATGAGATCCCCCATTTGTTTCAGCTCTGCCAACTTCTTGGCCCACGTCTCCCTCTTGGATTGGCATCTCCCAAATGATGTTCCCATACCTGAATCCTGTGTCCTTGATTGCTCTAAGGCACTGAGTTTTTCCCAGACCATTCTAAAGTCTGGATAGTCCTCATCATCTGATTAAGACAGCGCAGGCGGGGAAGGTCTGGCACAAGGCCTCTTTTATGCTGGTTGCTTTCCCTTACCTCCCAAACTTCCTTTCTTAGGAGCCATGACTATTGAACAATAAGCAGTGATAGTGGAGATAGTATTCAGATTAAGCTTCCCCGCAAAAGATAGAATTTTTTTAAATAATATAATTGTCTATATTATTATTATTATTATTATTATTATTATTATTATTATTATTATTATATTTTTAATTCCCTACTATAATTATTTTAATTATGTATTTAGATCCCCACCAAGGCCGTGGGTAGTGCGGGGTCGCTATGCTCTACCCCACTCCAGCTACCCCCACTCCCACCACACTTGAGGCAAGGCTAACGCTAGGCCTTCCCGAGCCCCCAGCTCCCTGGTCGGCTCGCTGGGCCTTCCCTGCCCAAAAAACTACCACTCAAAATGGCCACCGCTCCACGTGGCTGGAACAAAATGGCCGCCAGTCTGTGCATGCCCCCAAATGGCCACTGCTGGCCTAGGTGGTCACCACCCTGCGTAGGCCCTGCCCTCGGGCCTTCCGGTACCCCCGAACTGCCCTGCCGCCTCTGCTGGGCCGTGCCCTTGGCCCTACCACACCCTTGGCCCTGGGTCATCCCTGGCGCACTTCTTTTTCCCTCAGTGCCACCTGCTCGGCCCGCCGGCTTCCTCGCCGGCCCACGCGGTCAGCACGCTCACCCTCAGAGCCGCCACCCTCAGCCCCTGCCACTGCCGATTTACCCAGCCCTGGGCTTCCCTCTAACCCCCTGGAGACCCAACCCCACTTCCCCAGGCCGTCTCTCTGCCGGGCGGTGGCTCCCGGCTTTCCCCCACAACAAGCCTCTTGGTGGGTAACCGCCCGCTGCGCCACTCACCGTCCCACTGCTGCTCTTCCGGCTCCCCGCTCTTCTGCCGCACCGCCGCAGCTAAATTCAACGGTCTGTGGAGGGAGGGATCCGCACAGCACCAGATACGTCTGTCCTCGTTGACCGCAGCGCCAGAAAGAGGGCGAGGTCCCAGAGGGCGGGGCTAATGAGCCCTAGCTCGCCCTCCTCCCGGCACTGCCAGATGATGCCTCATCCGGCGCGGGGGCAAAGCACCCCCTCCCCAGGATTTCGCCAGGAGGAGGTAACCTTGCATAGAGGAGTTGGGATTGAGGTATGCAACTGAAAATGCATCATATGCACATAGGAAATTTTTTGGAGGGTAGCTGTGATCCAATACATCACCAGAACACAGTCACTGAGGGAAAGCTTGCCTTAAAAAGAAAGGTATTTGCCTGCTTGTAGGACAGCAAAGAAAGAAAGTCTGTCCTGGCATCCTATGGGGGTGGGGAGTTTCAAAGTCTGGGAGAAGCGAAGGTGTTGGGACTGAGAGAAAAGGCTCTCCTGAAGTTCTTAACACCTGAGCAGATGTTTAAGATCTTTAACCTGTTGAAATCTAAATGAGGTTTTAAAAGCAGCACTTTGTATTGTACCAAGAAATGGATTGGCAGCCAGAAGAGCTGCTGTAACAGAGGGTTTATGTGGTTCCTATATCCAGCTCCAGTCAGCAATCTGGCTGCTGCATGTTGTACTGCTGAAGTTTTCTGACACATTCTATTGGCAGCCCCACTTTATAGCGATGTAACTACGGTATGTGTCACAGTAGCCAGATCCTGTCTCTCTGGCACACTGGTTTCAATTTGGCCACTGCCCAAACTTGAGAATCCAGGTGCAGATTTGAATTCAAGAGCACCTCAATGCCTGTGTTTTCAGGAGCATCATAGACTGTATATCTTATTCTTTGGTCTGCCTTTTGACTGATCAGAAACACTTTTGTCTAGTCTGAATTCAGGTTATGCATCAGTCCATTATTGATGCCAAACACTGATCTAGACTTGAAATAGTTTCCTTAGATTTAGGTGACAAGGAGAAGTAGTGTTGGATATCATCTGCATATTGGAGACACCAAGCCTCAAAACTCCAATCTCTCCCAGCAGTTTCATATATAGATGTTAAATAACATCATAGACAAAAGAGAACCCTGAGAACTCTCACAGGGCATCAGGGTGTCAAACAGAAATCCCCCAGAACCTCTTTTGGAGTTCTTTGTACCAGGAAGAACTGGAGCCACCATAAAACAGTGCTTGTCGTCAAAATAAATAATAAACTAAAATGAAATGGAACAAAATGAAAATTTCCATTTTGTTTCATTTCGTTTCCTTTTTTAAAGGGCTCTTTGTTTTTCATTTTGTTCTGTAATGAAATGAAAAATGAAAAACAAAACAAAAAAATCATGTCATGCCCATCTTTAGTTTCTAGTTAAGAGGTGAAACAAAATTTGTTTTTCCCAACCTCCATTCTAGAAGAAAACATAATAAAGTGTAAGCCCAAGGAGATGGATAAAGCATCAGTTGAGAGTTGAATCGATGGGTTATGCAGGATGAGGAGAGAAGGTTGAAAATGTAATTTGAAAAGAGCCAGTAATAACATGAGTTCTATTTTTTTTTAATGGATAACTCAACCTGATTGAAATAAGATCCTTCCTTCAATTCCAGTGCTAAATCCACTGATTCAAAAGTGTGTACTTTTTGCATTTAATCCTTCTTCTTTGATGGAAAGACTTGACATTCTGGTGCAAAAGTAATACTGATCAACTATAGTACTGAGCAGAGGGTGATGTGGGGATCACTTGCCTTGCTAACAATTGTCATGAAAAATGAACATTTTGTACCTACTATGAGCTGATACTGTGTTTCAGCTGCTGCCAAATAGGCAGAGGCAGATACTACAGGGTTCACTTGTGAAACCATTACTCCAAGTTGCTCTTGCTTTTGCAGCTGCTGCCTATTTTCTCAATGTGCCCAGTGGCTGGACTGAATCGTTTTAGATGTTCCCCCACCCTAGTGGGCTTGAGCAATTTTTCCTGAACCAATTCCAGTATTCCCTGATAGGCTCCCGTCTTGGGATGTGCAGTCTCCCACTGTTGGTGGGGGCTACACTGAGGTACCCAATGAAGTGGAGTTTTACCACCGCTACTAAAATTTTGCTCGAGGCAACCACAGTTGCTGCTTCAGTTACTACTCAATGCTAGTAACTTCCTGTGGTGTATCATACAGCTTGGCAGACTGGCAGTGAAGAGCAAAGCACATCATTTCCTTCTCTTCTAGAAGAAAAGAAAATTATGAGAAGACCAACCATACCTATACATTTTCCCTCCTTATGCAAAAGATGTTTGTTGCAGCCCTCTCCCCTCCTCAGCCTTACAGCAATTCTGAGGAAAGCTCAGACAAACTTTAATATGACTAGTAAAACGTCTCGGTAGAAGTAGTAGTCCCATTACTCCTGGCCAGAGGCATGGTTTATAGTATTTAGTGTATTGGCTTCAATTGTTGTGACTTGTGATATCAACAAAGAAAAAAAAAGGAAGAAATATATTTATTATTCACAGAGGAAAATAATATCTTATAATATAGACTCAACGCTCATTGGCAGCTATCTTTTAATGAAGATCAGAAGGCTGAATATCACTAAAATAAGACAGAGTCATACTTGGTGTTTCTTAATATTTAATTGATTAATAGCTGTGAAACATTTGTAGCATAACTCTTATATATGTTGTAGCCTTTAAGTTAAAATTGGTAATTACATGCAGGAATTGTCCATTTCATGACGGGCAGATGCTTAGGGCTACAACATTTTTGTTCTATTATAGGACAGTATTTTAATCTGCTCCATAAAAATGAGAGACAATCCAGTTCTTAGAAAATTCAGCAACTGGATAGAGAGCTCTGTTTATTTCATAAAAGGAAACAATGTTGCTCTACTTACTGTAACTTGTAGAAACTACACCAAGTGATGTGATTTTTTCTGAAGTGAGTACCCTGTATTTTAATTTCACAAAATGAGCTTTCAGGATTTTATTTATTTTCCAACAAACAACATGACAGTAGTGTCTGAAAACATTTTATTTATAAGAAGTCATAGGCCAAGATTCTGTGCATGGTTGCATGCTACCATCTCCTCATCAGACTAGATACCAAATGGATATTCACTGTCATCAGGCTTGCTTATGAATCAGCACAAGTCCACCTTGCCCACTATGGCAAGGAGTGGCCACCTCCTCCATGGCTTTTCTGAGAGGAATAGATCTAGTGGACATCTGCAAAGCTGTGACGTGGTCCAATCCATCCATGTTTGCCACTTATTACAAGCTCGCAAAGCTGACACAGCCTTTGGAAGGGCAGTCTTATCTTCTTCATTGCCGTGACAACCCACCTCCAGTAAGTCAACTTGCTAATCATCCAGCATGTGTACTCACAGATGCCACAAAGAAAGTGGGCTTACTTAGCCTGTGATTGTGGTTCTTCGAGTGCACATCTGTGAATTCACACTAGCCATCCTTCCTTCACCTCTATCCATCACATTTATCTGTGCTTGCTTTCAGCAGTGGATACACAGGGAACTGACATTACAAGTGAGGGAAAGGAGGAGCATGCACAGTGAGGAGGAGGAGGTCCTACCATTTGCAATAGCTTGGAAATGACAAGATCTCTGCACACACACACAAAGAAGACCCATCATGTATATTCACAGATGCACACTTGAAGAGTAACCCCACTCTTCTAACGTTTATGAAGCAACACCTGACTCAGCTACCCCAGTGTTTGTAAATAGGTCAGAAAAATCATAATGGAAGTTCCACCAAATTGAAATTGTGATATTATAAAAGAGCAGTTTAATGCAGAACATTTAAATAGGTCATCATCAGAATGTTTGTAAACTGTACAAATTTAAAAATAAAAACAAGACTTTGGGGTTTGGTGCAACCTCTTCTGTTTCAGGAGGGCAAAAGTTTACTAAGTGTTCTTTTTAAGCTTGTAAGGAAGAGTGTAAAATCAAGGGCTGTACATGTTCCAAGATAAAAAGTGCTTTTGCAGTTAGTTGTTGCCTCAGCTGTCAAGTATGTGCCAAAAACAAGAACTCCTCAGATGTGTCCTAAGTGCTCCCTCCATTACACAATAATCTATTTCCTCCTGTCACAGTCCACAAGATGGGAAATGTCTGCCTATGACCAGCTACTGAGTTTGTTGCTGTGCTGAGACTTGAATTTCTTAGCTTGCATAAGTCATTATGCCAGACCAACATCTAAACATATGGGCTGACTCCCATCAAAGGAGATGAGCTGAATGCTGCTGGAGGATATAAACATTCTAGATGTATTATTAGATCTGCAGTGGCTTACTTGCTTATTGAAGTCACCATATGTCACTTAAATAAGGTCATTCACATATGGATACTATTTTTGATGCTGGATTGTTATACAAATTGTCCTAGGCAACCTTTGATTTCTTTGAGCTTTGTTGCCCTACTAGTTATAATTAAATTTATGAAACATCATTAAAAATAATATGTGAAACTCAATCATAGCTGAGGTTAGAAAAGGACAGGGGTATTTTTATAGTCTGTTGTCCAAAAGTGTCTGGCTCACCAAACATGCTTCTGTCTTTACAGAAGAATAAATGCATTCTAAATCTTCCTGAACCTTATTGGAAGGTCTACATGGTGGAGGAATATGCCAGCTACGTTTCTCTTTTTCACATGAGTTTATTGTTACTGTGAGAGTTGGATCATATAGCTATGACTATATAAAGGCAGAATGCTCTAGTATAGATCCAGTGGCATGAATACCATTGTCTTTCAAAGAAGGGGAATGGACAAGAGGTAGGTAGGACTGAGCAGTGCAATGAAATGTTCTGCACCTTCACCCCTGATATGGTCTCATAATCTTCATGAGGAAGCTGTTCTGACAATGCCTGGACATGACTGATGGTTCCAGCATCACCCTGGCTGACTAGTGGAAGCACCAGTTTGACGTTGTGAGCTGCTTGCAGATCATAAAAATGGTGTGGGAAGGAGTCAGCCAGAGGAACCTCAATGCATGCCGGAGGAACTTGTGGCCAGACTGTGTGGTCTCTGCAGTGGACAGCACACAGCAGCCAGCAGTGGTGGACGGAATCATCTCCCTGGGGCAGCAGACCATGGGCCTGGACTAGGTTTCAGAGGCGGACATAACCGAGCTGCTGGAGACTGACAACATTGAGCTGTTCACCAAGGATTTGTTGGCCCTGTAGTAGCAGGAGAAGCAGCAAGGTTTTTCAGCTGGAGGAGGTGGAGAATGAACCAAGAGAGGTGCCTGCTACAGCTTTGAGGAGGGCTTGCGAACTGTGGGGATAGCTGCACACCTTGTTGAGTGACCACCATGAGAACCAAGCTAGATTTGTCATAAGATCATTGTACCTTGGCGATCAATGCACCGTAAGAGACAGAGGCAGCAGACCCTTGACTAATTCCTTGTCAAGCAAGGTAGGCAGGCGTTATCAGCCTTGCTGTTCTTCCCAGATGGCATCCTCTGCCTCCTCTTCCCAGAAATTATGCTTTTACATTCCTAAAGTTTGTTGTTGTTGTTTAACTTTTCTACATGTGTTATTTTTCCTGTTCCAAAAGTGCAAAGTGTGATGCTTAAAAATATTGCCTCCAGTTGAGGCGTGTTCCTTTTCAGAGTTCCTGAGAAGTGCACTGAAAAGTGGCCAGTGTGCCTCAATATCTTGATGTGCTTAAAACTGCACTAAAGTGACCTGCATCAGGTCCAAAACCTGTCTTGAGGTTTTGCTAATGTGGTCAGAGAGTTATGATGTCCAGTGTGCCTTGATGTCTTGGTGCCTTCGAAACTGTTGTGTTGGTGATTTGAAAATGTCAGTGTGCCTGTCTGGATTTTAAGTTGAATGAAATGTTTACATGAAAACTCGAAAGCTCGGCAACTTTTTTATTTTTTTCTACTAGCAACCTATGAAGGTATCACCCATAGTCTACTTTTGACTTTGTTTGTTTTAATGGTTGCACGGCTCCAAAATCCTTTTTAATGAAATGTTCTGTTACTCATGTTTAAAAAATGAAATGTGTTGCTGTGCAGTGCACATGTGTTTAAAGTGCACTTTTTATAACAGTAAAGAGTTTTAAAAACTTGTTGTGTTGTCTGCCCCCCCCCCCAGCCTGTGGGACAAACAAGCGGCAGCGGCCTTGAACCTGCTTGAGGGGCAATCCATGCTGACCATGCACGCGTCTCCCTAGCACCCAGCTTGAGCATGTGCAAGGGAGGCTCGCTCATGCT
This sequence comes from Phrynocephalus versicolor, assembly GCA_023846285.1. NCBI lineage: Eukaryota > Metazoa > Chordata > Lepidosauria > Squamata > Agamidae > Phrynocephalus > Phrynocephalus versicolor. Next base: position 323,391 of record JAHTLZ010000120.1, read on the forward strand.
TGCGAGCAGCCTGGGGAAGCGGCAGCGGCAGGTTGGATCTGCCACCTTTGCTTGCCTGGATTGCTACAGCACTTTTGAAAATGGTGCACTCCCCCCAATCGGGCTCGTTGGAGGGGAGAAAGGGGAGAAAAGCTTGTTGGGGGGAGGAGTGGTGGTTCGTTTAAAATGTTCTGTGCCACCAATCTAAGCACGCCTTCTCCCCCCCCCGAACATGGGGGGTGGGTTAGGGGAAAGAAAGGTGTTAAAGCAATTTCCCATAGGAATGCATTGACATCCGTCCCTCCGGAATTTATTAATTTATTTTCAATGCATTCCTATGGGAAACCACTCCCCGACTTATGAGCTAACTGACTTATGAGCATTTGCTCGAAACAGATTACTCTCATAAGTCGTGGTTGCAATGTACTCGTAAACCAAGGTATTACTGGGCATCAGAATTATTCACAAAAATGTACATTGGAAAGAATCTTTTTGGCAGAAGCTTTCACTAACTGGCCATAGATGACTACAGCTGATTGCTGAGGTGCCCATGTGCATCCAGTTCCACTGCTAGATGCACAACCAGGCACAATCAGTAGGATTCTGGCCATTATTTAATCATGTCATGTAAATAGAGTATAGTAGATTGTTGTTCATAATCATATCTTTACTTGATACTTACTGGAGATCAGAAAAGTATACATGTAAACTTGTTCAGAAGAAAACAGAATGTGAATTTTTTCCTATCTTTGCCTTCTTTTGTTTGTTTGTTTGTTTGTTACATTTCTAGATCACCCATCTGGTACCTTGAACACTCTGGGTGGTTTACAACATAATAAGGATCACTTCCTTACATGTTGGCAATTTCATGGGAAAGCAATGTTCCTATCTGGAGAGAGAATTATTAAGTTTCCATTCCTTACATACTACTATCTCAGTAACAACCCTACATCCAGTCTGCATTAAATTAACAGGAAAGAAAGAAGGAAGGAAAGGAAAGGAAAGGAAAGGAAAGGAGAAGGAGAAGGAGAAGGAGAAGGAGAAAGAAAAGAAAAGAAACAAAAAACATGCATTTTGAATCTATGGGAATATGGTAAGTCAACAGTTATGTAAGCTTCACTGACTTGGTATGACTACTCCAGATGGAACTCCAATTAGATTAGTTTATGTATTAAGCATGAAGTTATGCATTAAGTTTGTGTTTTGGCCTTTGGTTGGAGCAAATGCGAACAATTTCTCTCATTTTAACAGCAAAGTAACAGACTTATTGAGCATTCTAAATTACCACTGCATGAGAGTGATGATTTGTGCAACAGGGTTATACAACAGAGCCTATCAACATTCCCCAACATTCTAAAAATGGGGTAATCCCCAAAAAACAAAACTTTGAGGCTGACCTTCAGATCTTCACCCAATTTGGCAGCATATGGGTAGACAGACCGATAATTGTCTGACCCACTTACAGAAGTTTGGACAAAGGAATTTCAACTTATGATTTAATAAAAAGTTAAAACATTTTTTCATACACCTCATTCAGAAAAACAGATCAAATACATTTAAATTGCTTATTTTGAAAAAGAATGATTGGCCCTATTTACTTTTTTACCTTGAAAAGGAATCCAGGCTGCAGGGAATGAACTACTGATCCTCAAAACAGATCTTTCAAAAGGAGAAGACATCCACTTTGAGCCTTTTCACACAACCCCTAAGATCCGCTGGCCACTTAAATTCGGACCAGAGATCTTAGGGGTTTGTCGCTGTTCCTGCGTTCCCACCCCCTCCGCACTCCTGGCTGCTGGCTGCGTCAGGGGAGGGAGAAAAAAAGGAAGAATGCCGCTCACCTCTGTTCTGCCGTCCCGGCACTGCTTTCAGATCTCTTAAAGGGGCGGGGGGCAAAAAAAGAACAAACAGAAGCAAGGAGAGTCCGGCAGTCACTACGTTATATCTGCATCAGGAATTTTCACCTCTGGAGAGCAGGCAGCTAAAAAGTGCGCTGGGATGCGCTTAGGTGGGCATGGTCACACTTAATTATCTGTAAATTCCAGAGCTGGTGGGGAAACAATTTTAAGCTCCGGAGCTGGGAGCCATTTGCGGCTGAGTTTAGGGGTCATGTACAAATACCCTTTGTTATAAGACTGAGCATGAGTAGAATAAGTTTAGCAACAAGAAAGTTCCAAATATGTATTGTGTGGAAGATCGTAGGGCAAGGAAAGGTCATGGAGACAGAGTCAAAAGACAGGTTTTCTCAGAGGAGTCAGAAAAGTACAGTATTTTAAAGAAAGTGACACTTTCTTTAAAAGGGATATTTTACCAGGGATATTTTACCAGGCTGCTGACAGAAGTCTTCAAATGGGAAATCAGCTCCAGATCTGGGACAATATGATTTGCCCTCCCACTCGAAATGACCAGGCGAGACAGTATGTTGAGGGTAACTGGGCCACGTTTTATTAACATACAACAAACAACAACAACAGGAGGGGCCAGGCATCCGTAACTTGGTTGGCACCCCGGGGTCTCCCGGGACCCCGCCAACCATGCAGCATCGGGCGAGCCACAAACCTCAAGGTGGTGCAGTCGTCTGACAGCACCCCCCAGGCCAGTTGATTTTGTTTAATCCTCCCTGCCCTTGATGGCACCAATCTGGGTGCTTCCCAGGGCAGGGAGGCGTTTGCTCGCCCCCACCCCAGCACTGAGACCTCCTGGCCTGCAGTGCTGTGGTTGAGGGGCCTTTGGGTCCAGATGTAAATTGTAAGCTCACCACTGTCCTCCATCAGCTTTAGCCGCCATAGTGTGACCAATGTGGAACTTGAAACAAACCTTCTAACTCTGAGGTACCGTTGTGGGATAGGCAAAAAATCCCCGCCCTCAACGGCCAATCTAGAGTGCAGGTCAGAAATTCCTATCTGGCCCCAAAATTGGCGACCAGTCAAACTCACACTGGTCCTAACGCGGTGGGTGGGTGGGGAACGCCAGAACATACTGTCTGCAGGTTGGGGGGGAGGAGCCACCCTTTATATGGCACTCCTCCCCCCTCCCTCACAGGACGCTTGTGTCCTATCTTGCCCCTCACCATTCTCGCGAGGGGCAAATTGGCACAGCGGGTGGACAAGTCGCCCGCGGAGCCAGCATTGCCCTCCCACTCGAAATAACCAGGCAAGACAGTATGTTGGGGGTAACTGGGCCACGCTTTATTAACATACAACAAACAACAACAACAGGAGGGGCCAGGCATCCGTAACTTGGTTGGAACCTCGGGGTCTCCCGGGACCCCTCCAACCGGGCAGCATCGGGCTTTTCTCCTTATTTTGTCAGTTTGCCTGGTCAAATCATTTCCGTCCAAATGAATAAGGAGAAAATCCAGTGACAGGCCCCTCTCAGCGGCCGTGGCCACGCCGAGGAAATCCCACCACCTCATCCCCCTCTTTCCCCACCACTCAATGGTTGCAACATTGCCCAGACCTAGGTTGGGCCCCCAGCCAGTCCTGCGGTCAATTTTTTGAGCCCAGTACACTTAACTGTGACCCACAAAAATAATTCTCGCCCGATAGGCTCGGCCTTCCGGTCCTGAGGAGAGAAAAACAACATGTTAAAGCGCTGGCAACGGCCGCACGTATCTCTTATAACATTGGGAGGCCCACCTCCTCAACTGGCGAATGGAACCTGGATCGTATCCCACCGCTGCTGCTGTTGACGCAGCCCCAATGCGAAAGGAGTGTGTCCCAAATTTGAGTGTCCCCATACCCAGCTCACTCAATACCCTGCTAGTCACGGCCGAAAACTGGAAATGGGTGGCAGTGGCTCGTCCCAGCGGACGTAGGGATCCAGGGCCGCCCTGCGACAGAATTCTTCATCATACTAAAGCCAAGTATGGCCTGGGAAGTCTACGAACGCCCTATATATGATGTCGAGGTACTTAAGCATCGACTGGGCCCTCCATGGGTGCGCTTGCAGGGTTAGGGACATATAGATAAGGTATGCCGGCAACCAAGTTGCCCAGGAGCACTTCAGCTTCTTTTTCAGCCTGTGCTCCTTTTCTTGCGGGTCCTCCTTATCCAGTCCCTTATATCTAGCTCTCTGTTGAGTAAGCTGAAAATATCGATGAATTCCCCCCTCCAGATTTTTTCCCTGGTGGACTGGGCCAGGTGGACTCCAAATGGGGAGGCGTAGTCCCCATACGGCATGGCCGCCGCCACCACCCCGGCATAGCCCGGGATGGCACCCATACCTGGCCATGGAGGCATCCCGCTGGCCATCTGTCTGGTACCTGGCCAGCCCGGCAGTTGGCCTGGGGCCCACGGCAGGAGAATGCCTGGATTAGCAGGTTGGTGTTGTCCTGGCCTGCCCATGGCGGCCTTGGCCCCACCAGCGGAAGCACCGGACCAGGCATCCACAATGGGACAGGCCCCCACGCCGGGAGCATGGCTACTGGTGGTCGGTGGGCGGGCATTGTGTGGGCCGCTCCTTGTATTGGGGCTGCCACCCCGGCTGGGGCAAAGCCCACTGGCCAAGGCCATGTAATGGTGGGCACAGAATCAGGCGTGCATGCCAACTCACTGGTTGCTGCGCTCTCCACTGCTGGCATCAGGGGCTGGTCCTCATCTGCTGGTTCCGCCGCCATGGCTCCTTTCTCATCTGGTTTCTGCGGTGCTGGTTGTGACCGCTTGGCTGCGGCTGGTGCCACACTAGGCCCTGCGGGTGCGCCCTGGGCTGCCTCCATCTGCTCCAGCACTGCGAAGTGAGAAGACATATCGTTAATCATCCCCTTGAGTTGTGCCCACTTACGTGATCTTGCAGGGCGCGCACAGGTTCTGGGAGCTGGGCCAAGCTGGGTCCCTGGGCTATCTACCCCCTTTGAAGCCTCCAAGGACATGTGGCGAGACTCCAGCTCCTGCCATATGGGCCATTGCTCCTTGTCTGATCCCTCTGCCGGGCTCTGGGCCTGCTGTCAGGGACGCTGCTCAGCCGGCTGCTTTCCTTTGACCACCCTGCGGCCCTTGCCCAGTGCCATCTTGCCCCCCCCCCCGCCTTGGGTAAGCTGGGCCCTGGTTTTTGGCTGACTAATCAGACCCGCTCAATCGCTCCACTAGGCCGGCTGAGAATTGGGTGGGGGGTGAGGGGGGGTGTGGGCCCCTAGGTGCACGGGCCTTGCAGGCCGTATCAAAGCCCCCCGGGATCCGGGAGCGTCCCCCGTCCCAGCTGTTGGGCTCTCCTCTGCGTGGGGCCCACACGACCGGGTGTAGGCCTGGAGGCCCAGTGATGCCTCGCCCGGCTGGCCTGGGCAGGCCTCCAACCGGCCAACGCCCCTAGGCCGGAGCAGGCCCCGGCTAGGCCACTGCAACCCCTCTGGCCTGGCTGAGTGGGCCCGGGTTGCCACCCCCCAAGGCCCGCTGGACGGGGCCTAGTATGGGCCTGAGGGCTCCCTCGTGCCCTGCTGGCGCAGCTCCACAGTGGGTGGGGGGTTGGGGACGACGTGCCTACCCCCCCGGTGAGCATGCCTCCCGCTCGGCCTGCGGCCATCCACCCCCAATCCCCGGGCCTCGGGGTGCCGGTAGTCTCCTGGCCCCGCCTCCCCCGCACCGCCGCAGGCCCAAAAGAGAAGGGAAAAGAAGGGGCGCGCCGGCGGCCGGCTAGCCCTGCGCCGCCCGGGCTCCACTGCCCTGCTCACTCTGGGGGGAGGGCCAATGCCGCTTCCCCGATCCGCTGCTTTGCCGAGGCCAAGACCAGGCTGCGCCGCCCTGGTCCACACGGCGCTGACGCTGCTCCTCGGGCCTGGCCTCAGTCAGCTGCTCCTGCTCAGCGAACGCCGGGGAGCGCCGCCGTGCCACATCCTGGAATCCACCGCCGATGCGGCCAGAAAAAAAATGGCACCCGCCACGTGGCACTCACTATTGCGAGACCCAAAATGGTGGCGCCTCCTGGTGTTCAGACGGTCCTCACCCTCCGAATGCCAGAACAGACTGTCTGCAGGTTGGGGGGAAGAGCCACCCTTTATAGGCCACTCCACCCCCCTCCCTCACAAGACGCTTGTGTCCTGTCTCACCCCTCACCATTCTCGCGAGGGGCAAATCGGCACAGCGGGTGGACGAGCCACCCGCGGAGCCAGCATTGCCCTCCCACTCGAAATGACCAGGCGAGACAGTATGCTGGGGGTAACTGGGACACGCTTTATTAACACATACAACAAACAACAACAACAGGAGGGGCCAGGCATCTGTAACTTGATTGGAACCTCGGGGTCTCCCAGGACCCCTCCAACCGGGCAGCATCGGGCGAGCCACAAACCCCAAGGTGGTGCAGTCATCCGACAGCACCCCCCAGGCCAGTTGATTTTGTTTAATCCTCCCTGCCCTAGATGGCACCAATCTGGGTGATTCCCAGCGCAGGGAGGCGTTTGCTTGCCCCCCCCACCCCAGCGCCAAGACCTCCTGGCCCGCAGTGCTGTGGTTGAGGGGCCTTTGGGTCCAGATGTCAATTGTAAGCTCACCACTGTCCTCCATCAGCTTCAGCCGCCATAGTGTGACCAATGTGGAACTTGAAACAAACCTTCTAACTCCGAGGTACCAGTGTGGGATAGGCGAAAAACCTCCGCCCTCAACGGCCAATCTAGAGTGCGGGTCAAAAATTCCTATCCGGCCCCAAAATAGGTGACCAGGCAAACTGACACTGGTCCTAACGTGGTGGGTGGGTGGGGAATGCCAGAACGAGCCGCCCACGGAGCCAGCATTTTTTGACCATATCAGTCAGGTGCCTACTATCTAACTCTTGGGGAGGGGGGAGAGACTTTGTAACACCTTCCAGGAAAAACAGGCATTGGTGTTGGGGGAATGATTCTGTATTGGGTTCTAAAAATATTTAAAAATATGTAGGAGAAAAATAGAGAACAATTCTTCAGATGCTCATTCATTTAAGCTGTACAATCCCTATTTTCTGATTTATCCTTGGGAACCATCAATACCAGCAGAGCTTTGGTGCTTACATCCTGTCATAATCTCAGGCATTCCACCCGTTTTGTCATTATAAAAGTGTTTGATAATTTAAAAACCCAAACATGTTACATGCCATCAAGTCACTTCTGATGTGTGTTGGTTATAAATTTCTGGCTTTCAAAATATCCTATTATTAACAACGCCATTCAGATCTTACACACCAATAACATCTCATGTGAGGTTGTTCCTTCTGATGTACTTACAAGTCCTGCCATTTGTGCAGTCTTAGGAAAGCTGTGAGGTTCCAGAGTGCCAGCAGAAGGGTAAGTCTCTTCTGAATAATTCATACTTTTGCAGCCTTGGGAGCAAGCAAGCAAGCAATAATTGATTTGACATGTAACGAGGATGCACCTGCCATAGGTAAGGGTTTTTAAAACTCTTTTATCTCTTTATTAGAAAGAGACTGGTTGAGCAGAAAGGAATAGTGGTGAATGACTCTTTGCATCCCAGCATGTTAAATGGAATCAATAGTAAGACCATTGTTTAAAAAGCCCTCCCTGGATACCACAATATTAATAATTGCTGGACAGTTTATAATATGCCATTCCAGGGCAAAGTGTTAGAATGATCCTTGGCTTCTCAAATTCAGCAGTCCCTGAATGAGATGGATTATTTAGATCAATTTCAATCTGGTTCCAGGCCTAGTTGAGGGACTGATATTGCTTTTGGTCATTTTAGAGGATGACCTACATCAGGAAATGGACATGTGGAGCACCCCTGTTGACTTTGTAGATGCCCAGCAGCATCTGATGCCATTGACTGAGGTATCATTCTGGACAATGGAACTAACCCTTGCCACAAACCCTGATGCCAACCCTGATGCCAACTCTGCCCACACATCTACTCTGGCAACACAATTACAGGACCCAACAATGTCAAATACAGTATCAAGGGCAACTTAAACTGCTCCTCAACTAATGTGATCGCTATGTCATCTTTTGCCAGCAATGCCCATCTGCACTCTACATTGGACAAACAGGACAATCTGTAAGAAAACGCATCAATGGACACAAGTTTGACATAAGGAACCATGATGCACAGAAACCTGTCTCAAACCACTTCAGTTTACCTGGACACTCCTTGAAGGACTTGAAGGTCACCATTTTGGAACAGAACCATTACAGATCAAGAATACAAAGGGAAACAGCTGAAATAAGATTCATATGGATGATGGACACAGACAAGAAGGGATTAAACATAAGTAGGGGTTTCTTGAGTCATTATCAAATGTAATATTAGCATGTTGCCAATTTTTCATGGACTCTAAGGTAAAAACTCTACATTGCCACTTTTTCATGGACTCTAAGGTAAAAACTCCCATTCTCCCCAACCCTGTCTCTTCCACACTCACACTCACCCTCTCTTATCTGATCTGGTTTTTATCTCTTATGGAATTTACCTCCTAGCCATAATACCACACAACATATAAACAGATCCTGGCCTCAGAGCCATAAAACTATACAGCTCTATAGACCCTGACCTAATCTTCCCACTATCTCTACTAATCAACTCTCACTCCTCTTCTTTCCCCTCCTCCTCTCCCCCTCCCCTATCCACCTCCCACATTTATATACTACAGCCAAATAATATCTGGTATGAAATGTATATCCCAGCCCATATTATATTACACACCTAATTCGGCTGCTATATGTTTGAAGAAATGGATGTGTCCACAAAATATTACATTAAAGTTAGTCTTTAACGTGCCACATGCTTTGTGTCTTTTGTTTTGTTTTGTTTTGGTTTGGTTTAGTTTGGTTTTCTTTTATTTTTGTCTGTTATTCATGAAAAGCTAACATGACTACCCTCTCTGAATATCTACATGAAACTTCTGATAGAGGTTGTCTGGAGTTTTGGGGCACAGAGTCACCAGTATGAAGGTGATATCCAACTCTATCTCCCCTTACCATCTACTCCCAAAAGACAACCTATAGTCCAGACAAACGTGAAGTGAAAATGGAGGGATAGGATTGCACTTTGTGATAGATAAAGAGTCTAGTACTGTAGTATCTTAATTCTTTATATGGCTTCAAACCCCAAGGACCAGATGAGCTGCATATAGGGAATATTGAAGGAACTGGATGAAGTGATTGAAGACCCATTGTCTATTTCATTATTCTTGAAATCATGGAGTATGGGTAAAGTGCTAGATGACTGGAAGAGAGCTAATGTTGTCCCAGTCTTTAAAAAGGCCAAAAGAGAAGTACTGGAAACTACAGACCTACAGGGAAAGTTCTGGAGCAGATTATAAACCAGTCGATCTACAGGCATCATGAAAACAATGCCATAATAACTAGAATCCAACAGTGTCTACTTCTGGCCTAATATTCCACCCTTCCACACCCCCCCCCAAAAAAAAACATTACTAATTAGGAAAAATGTGCTTTTTGATTCCAGTGATTTTCTTCTCAAAGTGTTCATTCTCAGTTGTGATAGCTTGTCTGTACCGTTGTCATATTCAGATCTGTATAGCTTCTCATCAAAGTCATGTCTCCACTTTTCAACTTGTGATCTTTTATGTTTGATCAGCCATTTGGGCTAATCCAAAGAGGAGCCAGGGGAATGCTAAACTGCTGCTGACAAATGGCCACCATCCATATTTGTATTTTTGGCACAATTCTGATTCATAATTTTCGGAATTATCATTTGGAACATGATCTGCTCTATAGAAAATAGAAGCATCCATGATGTAGCACACCAAAGGCAGATCATTTGGGAACCATATCTAATTTCTTCTGAGATGAAAAATCAAGTTAGGTATTATTAAACAGTGCAGTATCCAAGATGAGTCATATATCACTGAAATGCATTAAGTGACATGCCATGACATCAGTGAATATGCAGCCTCTGCTCATTTGCTCTCAAAGCCATCCCTTGAAATTCTATGCTCCCTTTGTTGAAGGAGAATGGAAATCTCTCCTTATACATGATGAGCACATCTGATTTCTACATATGGACTAGGTCATATATAGTATATGTCCTTATAAAAACATGGGTCTCAAGAAAATTGTGATTACACTTTCTCTGGATCTGAGCCAATCACCCGAAGTTGTTTGCTTAAATTTATTCTAATTAAAGAAAACTGTCAGAAAAGGTGAACAATGACAAGAATTCACCAGGGAAGCTGTAGATTCTCTTTCACTGGAAGTTTTAAAAATAGACTGGATAAACAGCTGTCAGGAATAGTTACATGAAGTGCTGATATCACACAGGGATTGTGACTAAATGTCTTTGGGTTGCCCTCTACCTTGACAACAAAGATCAAACAGATCATAATAAGTTGGAGACATTTGGTGTAAATTTAGAAATTGATTATTCATCCTAAGTCATCAGGCCATGGGGTCAACCCATAATCTTCATAGACAGCAACAGGCAGCCAGGATGAGCATCCTTCCGTTTCTACATTAAAAGGTGCATTGGACCAATTCAGTCAGGTATGAATATGCTTTCGCATCTTGATGCATCCAGAAATGTCTATACACTGAGTTATGCTTCTCCTGCAAATGTGTGGTTAAAATGATGGAATTATATATGACACATGTCCTAGTTACATCTTAGATGAATTACTATGCATGTTCTATTCCTTTGGAAAGTGTTTGGAAACTTTAGTGGGTTCAAAATGCTGCAGCCAGTTTGTTAACTGGGGCTGGTGACAGGAGCGTATAACTCCCCTGTTACAACAGTTCCCACTGGCTGCAAATTCATATTTGGGTCCGTTTCAAAATCTGGTGTCCAGAACTGGGCACAGTACTCTAGATGAGGTCTAAGAAGAACTAAATAGGATAGAACTGGTACAACATGGAATTGGGAGACTATGCTTCCATTAATGCATCCTAAAATAGCATTTGCCTTTTTGTGTAACCACAAAGCACTGTTGGCTCATGTTCAGTTTTAATCTAGTACTCTGATTTCATTCTCACTTGTAATATAAGTATCTCCTATCTTGTAACTGTGTATCTGTTTTTTCTTCGTAGTGTAAATCTCTGCATTTATTCCTATTAAATGTCATTCTGTTGGCATCAGTCCAGTATTTAAGCCTATCAAGATCTCTTTGAAATTTGTTCCAGTCTTTCATGGTATTAACTATCGTGCCCAATTTTCTGTTATCTGCAAATTTAGCAAGTATACCAAATAATCCCTCATCCAAGTCATAAAATGTTGAGGAGCCCTGGTGCTGGGACTGAGCCTTATGGTGTCCCACGTGTTACTTGCTCACATTTTGAGAAGGAGACATTAATAAGCACCTTCTGATTATGATTCTATAACCAACTGTGTATCCACCAGACACGGGTCATATCCAGCCAACACCTAATCAAATATTCTGCTAATCCGAATATCATGGGGCATGCTGTCCAAGGCTTTGCTGCAATCAAGATATACTGTATTACGTTTATAACAGTCCTATAAACTTTTTTAAACAGAGAGAGATATAAGATTAGAGATGGGCAAAAAATGAACTTTTAATTTGTTTCATTATTTGTTATTTGTTTCATTAGCTAACAAAATGAATAACGAACCAACCCATTAATGAAAAACAAAATGAAATGAAATGGAAATTTCCATTTTGTTCACTTCATTTTTGTTACCCCTCTCCTACCTTGTCCTCGTCACCGCAGTCGTCCTGGTAATGTCAGGGAACATAGGCCTGTAGAGGCGGCTAAAAGAGCCCCCGACTGGGGACTTTTAACCCCCCCCACTCTTTAAAAAGAAAATAATACTAATAAAAGAATCCATGCTGGCCCAGACCCAGGGCTGTGTTGTCAGTGCTTAAAAAGAAAAGAAAAACAAGTGCCAACTCAGCCCCAGGAGCCGTGCAGTCAGCGTTGTAAAAAATAAATAAATTTTAAAAAACAGTGTCGACACAGCCCCAGGGATAGCCGGGTTGGTGCACTAAAATAAAGGGGGGAAGAATCAGTGCCAACCCAGCCCCAGAGGCCACACGGTCCACGCTTGAAGAAAGAAAGAAAAAACCCCCGATGCACTGGCCCCAAGCTGACAGGCACTGGCTTGGGGCCAGTGCCTCAAAAAGCCCTTGCCACCAAGGCCAGTATTGCCCCCCCCCCCCGCTGCTGCCTGGTAAGTCATCCCGAACTGGTTTGGATCAGTTCAGGTCCGTATGATTTTTTTAAAAAACAATTCATAACAACCCAACCCGAACTGAACCAAGGGTGGGGCCGAAACAAGCGAACCCGAGCCATGGGTTTTCTGTTTTGTGCCCACCTCTAAGATGAATGAGTCAGGATTTGTCCTTGGCAAATCCATGTTGACTTCTAATAACTATGGCATTTGTTCATGATAGCAACTGCTTTATAATCTGCCCCGGAAGAGCAGCCATGGTGTCAAAAAGGATTCTCCAAGCCCCACCTTCTGAGTTCTCTCCTCTAGGAAAGACTGGAGATACCACAGGACAGGTCCTGCAAGACCCATCCCAGAGAGATAGGCCAGAAGGACACCATAGTCAATGGCATCAAAAGCTCTTGGGAGTCAAGCAGAGCCAACAGAGGCACTCCTCCTGTCCATTTCCTGATGTAGGTCAACCATGCCTGAAACCAGGCTGAAATTGATCTAGGTAATCCATTTTATCCAGGAACTGTTGAATCTGAGAAGCCAGGACCCACTCTAACACCTGGCCCAGGGTTGTCATGTTACAAACTGTCCAGCAATTATTAATATTGTGGTATGCAAGGAGGGCTTTTTAAATAATGGTCTTACTATTGCCTCCATTGAGCATTCTGCGATGCAAAGAGCCATTCTGCTCAACCAGTCCCTTTCTACTAAATAGATAAGGATTTTTAAAAACCTTACCTACGGCAGGTGCATCCTCCTTACATGTTGTCAAATGATTGATATTGGGCTATTTTTAACTAATGAGTGGAGTGTTCAGCTGTCATAGAAGAAGCTTCTCTCACTTCCATGGTTATGCAAATTATCTTGATTTTCTTGTGATTGGTCTTCAACATGCATGCTTGGTATTCCCTTGAAATCTGATTCCACAAATATGGAAAGATGCCTCAGTTACCTCTTTGCAACATGAACATGCATTTTTTGCTCTCTCTTTTTTTGTGCCCTCAATCTTTAATCTCTATTTCTGGCCTAAGTTATGAATCACCAATTTTTGGATCTCTCTCTTTTCCAAGATGCATTTTTAAAAAATAATCATTAAGCTCCTATGTTACTTTCTAGCAAGATATCTCCAAGATTTCTCAAGGACCATAAACTCTTTTGTTTAAATGGAAATTGACGTTCCCATTTGCACAATAATTAAGCAGCTGGACCTTCAAAATATAATTGTCACCATACAAAATTCCATGATGAGATTTGGCAGTTGTAGATTTATATATGCATACTCCACCTGTAAATCCCATGGCCAAGATGTACATCATCTTACTTTTTGGACATCACCTTTGAAAGGAGGCTACAGTTTGTTTCATGTGGAATTCACAGATATTTCTAAAGCCCATTTTTCCCCTTTGATTTATTACCTGCAGTATTAACCCCACTGGCGTGGAGAGAGACATATGAGGCTTGCACATCAGGTGGCTATTATTGTAATATAATTTCCAACTGTGAACTTTACATCACATTTTGAGATCACCTTGATAATTAAATATGAACAATATTTTACAGGCTGGCACCTGAGAGCTAAATCATGCTGTTAGCTCCAACAGGACTAGACCTATTGAATTAATGTGACTCTCCTAATTGTGGATGTAAGAAGTCTCATTTACTTAGTGGGTTTACCCTAATTGGACCACAAAAGCTACTGACACTGGCAAATGCAGCTTGCACTAGCCCAGTGGAATATTGTTCCTCTGAGGAGCGTGTGGGCTTGTTGTAGGCATGTTTAAACTCTCTCATACACCATGTCATTGGCCTCCTTTGTGTCAATGATGTTTTTCTGCTAATTCAGATTAAAAGGTCCAAAGGCCTGATCTGAATTAGGACCATAACAGAGGGCAACATTTTCAAGCTCTTTACCCATTCATCACAGTCCTTAACCAGATCAGATCTCCTGCACCTGCTGTTTACTTGCAAAGGCAGTTTGCAAGGTTGTTTCCTTTCTCCCTAATCTTAAAATAACATATGTAGGCAAGTGCATCTACAGAAATAATTCAGAGGTGTGGGAAGGGGGCTAATTCTATTAATACCTGATACCTGTGCATTGTTGTCCTCCTGACTGTATTTTTCATACTGTTATATTATATTTGAATGTATAGAGTTATATCCTTATCTGCATGTATTTTGTTGTCATCGTTACAGTCCTGACCGACTCTTTGTGACCTCATGCCCAGGGAGTTTTCTTGGCAGGAATACTTCCACGCCATAAATTCAGAACCAACTTATAAGTATCCTAATGGGGCTTTCAGGGTAACAGATACAGTGGACCCTTGTATAACAAACAGCTTGTATAACATAAAATTTGTACAACATAAAAATTCCAGAGATAGGGGAAATTTGCTTAACATAATCGCCTATGGGGAGAATCCATACAACATAAAAATGGGATCACTCCGTTTTCAAAGCATTCCTATTGGAATTTGTATAAAGGAAAATTTGCTTAACATAATTTCATTTGGAACAAATTAATTCCTTTATACAAGGTACCACTGTACTGTACTTAAAGGATGGTTTTGCCAGCTCTATTCCTCCAGTGAATTTCCATGGCTGAGTGGGATTTGAACCCTGTTCTCTGAAATTATAAACTCTGTTAAAAGAGCAGCTCCCATTAGATCAGAATTAAGCTGCCTGGTAGCCCAGTCAGTTCACCCTAAGAAGAGAGCAAAGGGTCATGGTCTCACTATTACACTATTCTTTGACTAATCACACTACTCACAGTCATCACTCTACCTGCACGTCTTTCTCTGTAATTGGAGAGAGTTTGTTTAAGGAAGATGTATTCATAGAAAGAAATAACACATTTATGATTCCAAGAGGGAGAGCGCCCTTCTTCCCCCACATGGAACCCATGCATTCAGGAGAAAGTAACTCATGGGATATGGGTCCTTTTCCAAGATCTCAAAGAAAGTGCTTGTTGTTGTGCCCATTTGCCTCTTTCCTCTGCCTTTCTCCTTCTCTTTCCAAAGAAACTCATAGAAGGCAAACAAGCAGTCTTCATGCAGCCACTATGATGGGCAGCAACTGACTGCAAAAGACAATGAGCTGCCACTCCATTAGGTCTCTTTCCTCTCCTTTCCTGCTAACTTGTGTTGTTGCATCACACTGATTACTGTTCTATATCTAAATTATGTCATTGGCTTACATTCACTGTTGTCCCACCCAGTGCAAACACTTTGAAACCCTCAGGACCTAAATTACACTAACCAGTGCAATTCATTTCAATGGGTTGGTTGTAAGTACCCCTGGATGTACCCATTGCCCAATGAAGGCAATGGTAGGATAATGAATAGCATGATGTAGCCTCCCACCACAGCTGTAACTACCCAGTTAGGTACCTGGGGCAAGTGTCACTCTCTTCCACCCAGTCACCCAGGAGGCATGGGTGTGATCTCCCGTGGGGGGGGGGAAGAGGAGGAGATTGTAGCATCTCCTGAAAAAGAAAAAGAAACCAAAAAAGGGCAGAGGAGAGTGGCCATTTATTTCCCTCAGCAGCACCCTATTGACAGCTCTGGTATCAGCTCTCTGTTTCTTTTAACATCAAGTTATTTCCTCAGCACTGGGTTGAGTGTGCCATGTTACTGAAATAATAATCTCCCAAAGGAATGAGGAAGAAATTATGTGTGGGAAGGACTTTCACAAAACATTTTGCTACAGGAAGCCAAGTAGCAAATGGCACTTTCTGCATCCTCTGCAGCCCAGGGTGAGCCCATTACTCAAAGCCACCTAAATCATTTCAGCAGAAAATACAGACCTAGGGGTAGGGTGGGGGTGGGGGTGGGGACCGTAAGAATAACTTAAACAGCAAACACTTTGCTGCTGTTTTAAAAGAAGCAAAACCAACTGCCTGAAACCCCCTCCACCTAATTACTTGGATGGAACCTTAGGCTTCTGCTGACAGTCCCCAGCCCCGCCCCACCCAGCTGAAGCTGTTTACTACCATCCACTTCTGCTGCAGGGTAAGAATGCAATATGTATTCACAGATTTTCAAACTCTTGATGAAAAAAGTGTTTTTTCCACATATCAAAACATTAGAAAAATTGTCAGATGCTGAGAGATATTTTTTGTTCCTGCAAAAGACATAAAAAGTGCTTTTTTTGTTAGCAGCAGCATCAATAAAATCCCTTTAGCGCAAAAAAAAAAGGCATTTTATGTGAAGACTGTGTTTGGCCCAAAATACTAGTTGAGGGCACAAAATGCAGGTTTTTGCACAGAGAAATGTCCCAATGCAAATACACACACACAGAGAGAGAGAGAAACTCACTGCTTTAGCTTTAGTGAAGTTGGCATTCTGCTCAGAACCATTTCTACAGGCGGAATAGCTTTTGTGGGCAGCGGAGAGTAGGCTGGCATTGTCTCTCTTCTTCTCAGCACTAAGGAGATAAATGCTGGCAGCTTTCCTGTGAGATTGAAATGCAGATGTTTGTACACGTTACCTACCTTTGCAGCCTACTTTCCCTTGGTGTCATGTTTGTTTATATATTACACTATGAATATTTATGAAGTATGTATCTCATATTTCTACTAAAAAGGGACAGCATGTTTAGGTGCACATAGTAGAGAATGAGAATTGGTGCAGTGCAATAGCTTGTGACTCACTAGTCCACCATTTATGGTTTATCAGTCGTGTACAAAGCAATATGGAAAAGGGGTGATGATGGACAGTAAATTGTGAAGGAGCTGGCAGGCCCAATACATGCCAGTAGCTTGCATTTGACATGGTGCATCACAAATTTTGCATGCTTTGGCTAAAGTATTGGCAAGTATTCTGTGTTCAAGTGCATTACAAACAGCTATGGGGAAGACAGCCTGTTCTAGAATAGAATGGCTGCGGCTGTGAATTTCTCATCTGAAAGCCTATTGAAGCTGCTTTGTCATCATCACCTGTGGAGAATGGGAGCATGGTACAATATTGGAAGTTAGTCAGACAAATTGTGAGAAAGCAGCCTACATTTCAATATGTGACCTTCTCTGCAGCCACTAGCATCTTTTATCATTTTAGAGCCAGAAGGGATAAAGCTGTTTGAACTAGTGTGTGACTTGTGCTAGCCAGCTGGCAGGACTACAGCTGCACACTTGTGATTTAGCCAAATAAGTGCAACCCATCAACTGTGTAGGGTGATCCACAAGGGGTTGGATAAACATCCTGGTTTTTCCCCCTGCCTATTCAGAAGGGGAGAGGGGAGGAAAGCTGTTACACAGCTGGCAGGCTTTAATAGATGGTTTGTGAGCTGCATTTCAACTTCACAAGCCACATGTTTTACAGGCCTGTCACACATACTGTTGTGTTCATATAAGAAAGGGAAATTGCATTGCAGCATGTGTGTCTGTGTATCAGAGACAGAGACAGATAGATAGCACTAAGTTATAAGCACCATGTTATGCAGTAAGTAATATTTGTGAACCAGATTTATGTGCCTATTTGTTTCAACACAGCACAGTCTTCAATTTATAATTGTCAATTTGGTGCTCAGACAGGTTGACTAGTCAGCTCAGCACTACACCTGAAACACAGCAAGTCATGAGGCTTATACTTACTTGGGGCAGGCATGTGTTCTGTTCCCATCTCACATGCTGTCTATAGACAGATATATAATTGCATTGTTGTCTGGATTATTCCTCAGATTTGTCTTTCAAAGAACTACTCTTAATATTTAACACACCGTCTGCAATGATAATGCTGTCTCTTTAGTTTACACAATGCTGGGATATTGCCATTAGAATGACAACTGGGAAACATAAAGGAAATCAAGCATTATGGCAGCAAAGTTCATACTGAGTTCACCGTGAGATACAGTGTACTCTTCTGCTCAAGGATGAGAACTAGAAACTGCTTTGTTTATTTTTGACATTTGCATCCTGTTTTTCTATTATAAAACTGAGGATAGTGGCAAATGCAGCTTCATTTTTCCTTGCAACAATCCATGGAGGACTATAAGGCTAAGAAGCAGTGGGTTACTCATTGCATGTAAGCAGGTACCATTGCTGAATAGAGATGGGCACGACTTGACGAAATTCTCGTTTCCGTTTCCATTACTCGTTTCCGTTACGGAACGGAAAAGGAAACAACAATTACTCCGCCAGAACTCGAACTCGAACCGACTAAAGAAAAATTGGGTCTGATTTGTCGTTGTCGTTCTTGGCATCGCGGCGATCCCGCGATGCCAAGCGGCACAGAAAAAAGTTTTTAAAAGTTATAAAAACCCCGATTCCCGGCCAAAAAGCAGGCAAAAATATGCCTGCCTGAGTGAGGGCTCAGGGCAGGGCACCTACGGGGTGGTTTCTGGGGGGGGGTCCCCGGCCTTCCCCCCTCTCCTGTCCTGGGCTGCTCTGGTGGGGGAAATCCTCGTCGTCTCGCAGTCGCTCGCAACTCGCAACAAGCACCGGACTCGCCGCCGGCTGCCGCAATTCAAGCGGCACAGAAAAAAAGTTTTAAAACCCCCGCCACCCCGATTCCTGGCCCAAAAAGCAGGCGGAAATATGCCTGGCCTGCCTGAGTGAGGGCACCTACCAGAGGAGGGGTGGTTTCTGGAGGGGGTCCCCGGCCTCCCCCCCTCTCCTGTCCTCCTGGGCTGCTCTCGTCTCGCCATGCCATGCGGTGCGGTGCGGGCGGGGGATCGAAAATGGGGCGGCGACCACAATATTTTTTTTGAAATCGTGGTCCAAAAAACAAAAACACACAAGCCAACAAGCACCACAGAAACATGCGGAAATTGCTATTTTAAAACTGCCAGAATTTTTACAGTAGCAGTGGGTTTTTCTTACAACAAAATGTCTCCTCTGTCCTCTCTCCATTGATTTTATTTTATTTTATTTTTTTTTACACCTGCGCAATGATGGGCTGGCCATGGGAGTGACCATGCAAATTTTTGGAGGCATTCCACCAATCGCATGGCCACTTGGCCGGGTTGACCACAGAGACTTCTGGGATGTGCCGATCGGGCATAAAAAGCCCACTAACTGTAGCCCGAACCCTAACTCTAAGCCTAAGCCTAACCCATACGCCAGTACACTGTCCTTCTAAGTGGGTCAGAGAGGCACCCAGAGGTGCACCCCAATACTCACCCTAACCTCACCCGTAACTAGCCTAACCCTAGTCCTTGCACTAACCCGTCTTAACCCTAAGCCAGATCTACTTGCATTGCACTACACGCAAGTACCTTTCCCTTCTTAGTGAGACGCAGCGGGTGCAGAGAGTCCACCAGTCTGGCTCTGGGTGACTCCTGCAGGCTCGGCTCGGCAGCATGTGTGTCATGCAGCAAACCATGCCCCCGAGGCCTGACTGTTGCAGGGAAGGCACCCCAAAAAGAGGGGTGCCTCTGCCAGTCTGCTGCGTCTGCAACTTGGTATGCATATCCATATGGCTATGCATGCCCTTTTGCAGCGGGTGAGGATAGGAGGCACCCACGGGTGCCTCCAGGAGCCCACTTTCCCTTTATAGCGGGCCAGAGGAGGCACCCACCCCACAGAGGTGCCTCCAGGAGCCCGCTACCCCCCTAAACCAGAATAACGACAGACGAAAAAACGACACCATGAAATGACAAATTTTTGCGAAATTTCGAGAAAAACGGAAACGAGCCGAAACGGACGCGTCCCGAAAAACGATAACTCAAAAAAAAAAAATTCCTGGCCGTGCCCATCTCTATTGCTGAATGGGGGCTTAAATCTGGATTTTCCACCAGCCCATTTGTCCAGTTAGGAGCTCTACCAAGTCTATGCATGGAAAATACTGAGAATTTTCACTCCCCCAGCATTCTATCTAATTACAAATATATATAAAGTATATATAAAGTATATATATATACACTTTAACCTAGTATACATATATTCCATCTAAATGAAATGGGAAGAACTGTGTTGTAAAATGCCTTTGCTTTCAAGAGGCAAGCAGGGGTGGACTGGGATGGGGTGGTCTATTGCACGTTGCCAGTCAATACAACTAGTTTCCATTGGGGTTAACACTAGCAGAGTGAATTTGTAACTTAGCTCATCATATTATTTATTATTTTGAATATTTTGAATATTTGAATAAAATAAAAGGGCCTACACCTTACACAATTTTCCTCAGCTGCCATCAACAATAAGACAGGTATTATGTGAAATGAAATTACCCTAAAAGGTACAGAGGAATAAATCACAAATGAGGAGACATATTCTTTTTATGAACTGTTTCAAAACAGATTGGGAAATTTAAAAACGACCTGTGTGCCTCATGAGAGAATGAGAGAGAGAGAGAGAGAGAGAGAGAGAGAGAGAGAGAGAGAGGAGATTTTCTATCAATCTTTTTCAATTTATGTTCGTTTTATTGGCCTTCTTTTAGGCTAGTAGCTTTACAATCCCCTTTAAATTCATCTTTAATATGCATTCACACTTGACTAGAACTGGCTTATATCCTGTTTATTAGCTTCAAACTTCATGAGGTTTTAGTCAGTTTTACCCTCATTTCCTTGTAAACTGTATTATGATGAAGTGGCAAATAAAAGTCTTTGCAATGACAGTTTTTTCCAATTATGTGCATGAGTCACCTCATTTGTATACATGACAAATGCCATATTTAATTTGAGTATCATATCATTTAGGTATTACTTAAAGTAACATGTTGTTTATTAACACCTTTCAAGTGCCACATAGGCATACTGAAATATACTGTTTGTGCATGGCAAACTCTTTTTAGTCTTAATACAAGTGATTAAAATGTTAGCCATTCCTCTGTTGTTGCTTGCTTTTTAACAACTACTAGTTATTATCTGCCTGTGTAAATAAAATAAGATCAAATGTTTCATACTTACTGGTATAGCATAACTGAAGAACCTTTGTTATTATCTACAGCTGAACAGGAATTCCTAGTGAAAATCAAAAGCTGCCACTTTGGGACATATTTAGTTCAATAATTATTATGTAAGGGGGTTCTTAATACATTGCAAGAACAGAAGCTGAATGATGTGTGGTTTAGGTAAGCAGTTATTCTAAATGGGGGAGAGTGAAGGTCTGAAAGGGAAGAAAAGTCTATCTAGCAGTAACTGGAGATTCATAGGTAAATAATAAAAACATATTTAGAATCCCAAAAGATCTTCTATACAGAGAACTAGTGCAGGAAAAGCACCCCAGAGGGAGACCACAGCTGCGGTATAAGGATATCTGTAAGAGGGACCTGAAGGCCTTGGGAATGGACCTCAACAGATGGGAAACCCTGACCTCCGATCGCACTGTCTGGAGGCAAGAGATACAGCATGGTCTACATTAGAGATGGGCACGACTCAGAAAAAAAACTTCGTTTTCGTTTTCGTTTTCGGCTAGGGTCCGATTCGTTTCGTTTCAGTTTTTCGCGAAAAATCGAAAAAATTAGTCGTTTCATTTTTCGTTTTTTCGTTTTCGTTTCTGCCGCGATTTCGCGCATTTTGACGTCCGACCGAGACTTGCGGCTTGCGGGCGTAGCGCGGGTGGCGGGGGCGCGGGGGTACATGCGTGGGCGGCGGCAGCGGCAAGCAGGGGGATTGGCTGGCGGGCGGGTGGGCGGGCGCGCGCGCGGGCGCGGGTCCCGCAAACGAGCAGGCGAAATACAGTTGCCTGGGTGATGGACTTGCTGCTGCACAACAAGGCTAGAGTGCATCCAAAGCAAACAAAGTGGGGTAGAAACAAATTTGCATTTCTTTTTTTTCCCTCTTGGTCTGCTGTGCTGAATCTGCTGATGCTGAACCAGCCAGCAGCCACCCTACTTGGTCTGGCTGACGTGCCTGTTTGTTGTACTTTTTTGTTGTTTGGTTTTTTGATACCATCCCATCTCCCCTCCACCTCTCAGAGGCAGCAGGAGAAAGACATTCCGTTCCTCCCCAAATCTGGATGAGGGGTCTACAACTCTACTCCTCTCAAATTGCCCCCACCCCATCTCCAAGGTCCTTCTGCCTTCACTTCACTTCACATTCACAGTCAAAGTCACACACACTTAAAGGACAAGCAATACAGCCAATGAGCCAAAGCCAATGCAACCCTGCTTTTGGTCATGGATTGGTCTGGTGGTCAGCATTCAGCAATGCATTAGACTACAGTTAGAGCCTCAGGTGGTTAAAGCTACGTTTTACGTTCGTACCTAGCTACTAGTAGCTAGTACAGCCGGAATAGCTTTGGTAGGAATGGGAATGGGATAGGGCTCTGGGTTGCTCTGACTTAAGTTTTACAGCCCACAGCCCAGCCCACTAGGCTATACAAGGAGGACTATCTATGGGCGATGCGTCCACTCCACAAGGCCAGAGTAAGGGCGGCCACTCCTGCCAGGCCACAAGGCAGAGTATGAGACCACAGCACAGAGCCTGAGTACGGGAGGCTCATTGCCAGCTCCAGTATAAAAAGGAAGAAACTGAATTGCCTGACTGGAAGTAAAATGCCATTGTCCTTGGGTCACAGTGTCTTGCAGCCCAGAGGAAAGAGTTGCGGAGGAGGCCAATCACCTTGAGTCTGGTCTGGCGCAAAAAAACCGAGCTAATAGAAGCAAGGGGTTTGCAAAATCTGGCAGCACCCAACTTTCACACCAATAATGCACAGTTAACTTCTTCAAAGATGTAATTGAAGAAAAAGGTCTATAAAGTGGCTGGGTGCCTGCCATTCAACAAATGTTTGTTTGAGTGCCTTAATCCAAAAAAATGAATGAGGTGTTGGACAAGAGAAAGAATATATATAATTATCTATAAATAAGTAAAATGAAATTGTAAAATGTTCTGTAGAAGGTGCCCTAGCCTTGTTGCCAAATGCCAATGCCAATGCCAATACAAATGTGCTTGTGATGTGAGAGATCTTTGAGTGCACTGGTTGGCAAGGGAGACTCTGCCTACTACTGAGTTCTGAATAATAGTTCTAAAATAATTTAATCCACAGCCTCCAACCCCCCCCCTTCTAAGCACTAGTACTGCCACTTGCTAAACTGTAGGTAGAATAGAAAATGAATGGTAAGGTATAAATAAAACTATAAGCTGCTAGGGTAGGATAGGGTTGCTGGATTCCCTTCCAAAACCCCAATCGCAACAGCAGCAAAAAAGCTGTAGGTAGGCGCAGGGTAAAAGGACCTTTGCCAAGTAAATGAACTCGGTGGGAAATTGGGATAGAAAAGAAATGGTATGGTAGTGTAAAATAAAAATAATATATTTCCAATCCGCACTCCCCTCCCCTCCCGCTCAAATCTTCCCTCCCCCTTGAAGCAAATAGCAAAGCAAATAAAAAACGGAACTCTTCCGAAAACAAAAAAGAATAAACGCTGAGTTGCTATTCCCCACAGCCAGGAATAAAAGAAATTCGAATCGTATGTTTGCGAGAATTAAATTCAATTCCCTCCCTCACTCCCTGAGTCCCTGCCTAGCGCGACCGCGAAATCGAAACTAGTAGACTCGAGCGCAGCAATCCAGCCCTGAATAAACCACCCTCCAAGATCCAAGCCCAGACTGCGACGGACTGGAAGGTGCCTCGCCTTTTTATGCCCTCTGGCACATCCAGAAGTGTCAGTCAAAACCTGGCCATGCGATTGGTGGAATGGCTCCGAAAATTTGCATGGTCCCGTCCCATGGCCAGCCCATCGTTGCACACGCGTAAAAAAAAAATTAAAATAAAATAAAATAAAATCAACGGAGACGTATTTTGGTAAGACAAACCCACTGCTGCTACAGTAAAAATTCAAGTGTTTAAAATAGCTATTTTTCTCATGTTTCTGTGGTGCTTTGTTGGGTATTTGGGCCACGGTTTCAAAGAAAAATTTGCAGTCGCCATTTTGGATCCCCCCGCCCGCACACCGAATGGCAATGCCCCCCCGCCTGGTACCAGCGCAGCACAGCAGTAGCACTAGCCCAAGGAAAGGGGGGCGGGGAACCCCCCACCCAAAAAAACCCCTTCTGGCCTGGTGGTAGGTGCCCTCAGACAGTTTTTGCCTGCTTTTAGGGCCGGGAATCGGGTTTTTTTTTTAACTTTTAAAACTTTTTTTCTGTGCCGCTTGGCATCGCGCGCGATCGCGCGATGCAAGTAACGACCACGAAAAATCAGACCAAATTGTTCGTTCGTCGGTTCGAGCTCGAAGTCTGGCGGAGTAATTCCCGTTACCGTTTCCGTTCCATAACGGAAACGAGTAACGGAAACGGAAACGGGAATACCGCTAAGTCGTGCCCATCTCTAGTCTACATAAATTTGAAGAGGCATTTGTCCAACAGGCAGAGGGAAAGAGGCAGGAATGGAAAGAACAAAACTCGAGGACCGGGCAAAAAACAGAATACATCTGTCCCCAGGGCGGTAGTGACTGCCATTCCCGGATTGGTCTATTTAGTCACACTAGGTGTTGTTCTTAGGATCTCTACTCCAGGCATGATACCATAGTCTTTCGAGACTGAAGGATGCCAATGATTTAGAATATTACCAAACTAGTATAAAACAGAATTTTAGAATAAAAATACAAATTACTACAGGTATACAGTATATCATATTATAGCCTAATGCTTATAATACAATTCCTTTCCTGTAGTAGGCATAAGGAAGGACAGTGTTGTGTCCAGATCCAGGAAAAAGGTGAGACCATAATCTATCCTCCACTTCATTTTCAATGGCATTTATTTATTTATTTATTTATTTATTTATTTATTTATTTATTTATTTATTATTATTATTATTATTATTATTATTATTATTATTAGTAGTAGTAGTAGTAGTAGTAGTAGTAGTAGTAGTAGTAGTAGTAGATAAGGTAAAGTAAGGTAAATACTTGGATCCTTTTATTGAAAGAAAGGTGAGATGGAAATGAAATAAGAATTTTGAAATGTCAAAAAGATGACATTTTCTCTGAAATGTATACTGATTTGATGGGAAGTTGAGTCATGGCAACTGAACCTCTTTTCTAGTGAGATTGAAATGTTTCACTACTCATCCAAGTAGCTTTGTCAGTCACTACGTTGATGAGTAGTGAAATGTTTCAATCTCACAAGAAAAAGAAGTGAAGTTGCCAGGTCTCAACTTCCAGATAATCTCACCAAGATGGCTGAGAATCTTCTCGGACATCCTCATTCGATGTTCTTTCCAAACAGAATTTTCTCTCTCTCAGGTTGATATAGAATGGTTGCAATTCTTTAGAAGTGAATTGTTAGAATGGGACTTATTGTAGACTGTTTGAGACCTGAGCATTGATTGGAAACCACTTGAGCCTTTTTTTATATTGTAGTAAAAACATTCTTATTTTTGCCCAGGTTGGAGCCAAGGCACTGTTTCCTAAGAACAGTGAATGGGAGTATGGCAGACTGCTTCAATGTCTGCCCTCTCATTGGTTCTTTGGTTTATAGTTGGCAATTTAAAGCTAGATTTTAGAGCATGTGGGCATAAAAGTTAGTCATATAAGAGAGAGAGAGAGAGAGAGAGAGAGAGAGAGAGAGAGAGAGAGAGAGTTGCATGAATTAGTTCAGATGTGGAGTATAAGAAAAAGGAAAAAAACTTGATAAAAGTAGTTAGAATGTAGTGTGCCCATAAAATGAATGTCTAAAAGTTCAGGAGAAGTGTGTGTGTAGATATAAATGTAATAGTTTAGGAGACTATAATTGACAGTTCAGCTCCGTACAGCCTTATAAATAAATTGTTATGTTTCATGTTGACAACTGTCTGTGCATTAATGAATTCTGGAACCAAGGATTTTTGTTATGGTACCATATAAATTCATGAAGGCACAGCTGACATCTCTAGTGGTAGTCCTGCATTCATTCTGAGATATCCCTGTGGTGAATTATAAATATGGAAATAGGAGTACATAGAAGCCCAGGAGAATTAGGAGGTGAGCACAGCAGAGGGTACCTCAGCTGCATCTGCCTGTGCTATAGGGAGTATTAAAATGCTAAACAAGTTTGTTATTAGAAGCAAGAACAGAAGTTATTCAGTTAGCATTCTTTACTAAGGATCAGTTTAGAAGAGGTAGCCATGTACAACAATATCAAGGCTAAAACAAAATAAAAACTAGAAGAACAAATAAAAATGAAAGAACTATTAGAAAAGACAAAAGCATTTTGGCACCTTAAAGACTTTTCTATTTTAAAGTGACCTTTTGGGGATACTGGTGGTTTTGATTCCAACGCAGTTTGGGGGTGGGACTTGTTTGCCTGAGCACCCGGATTTCTGGCGTGGAAACCTCAAAACCATCTGGGTCCCAAACTTGTTCCCAGGGTAGGGGAGCCTATATAAGGCCGCCTCTGCCCTAGCCCAGTTTCTTATCTTTTGAGATGATCAACCCCACCCTCCCACCCTAACAAAAGGAGAATCAGACTAGCTAGCCGCTGTGGGGCCAGATGGGGACTTCTGGTGGTTAATCAGATTGGCTCAGATTAGCCATACATTTTTGCTCATCCTATTCTCTTTTTGGTGCGGGATGAGTTTCTCTTTGAATATTTAATGGTCACAATTTTGTATAGGTGGGTAGTGCAAGAGGTACTGGTATTCAGTCATGCCCTTGGTAAGTCTCTCAAGGCGCTATACAGCCCTTGGTTAAAATTAAACATCACTGTTAGGTTGAGGATTAAACAAAACAATAAGGTGATATTAGGCCCAACTGAGGGCTGGGATGGGCTAGCAAATTCATAAGTTGGAATAATGCTGAACAGGTGGGCAACATCCTTCCAAGACATGAATTACACTGAATACAATATGGGTGGGAAGTATACAATTATCTTTCCATTACCTGCTTGCACTATGATTCTGGTCCTTTTCTCAGGTTATATGCATATTAGTTTAAATAAGTTAAAATGTGATTAATAAATTGTGGCCCATTTTATCCCAACTTAAGTTGCCTCGCCTCTTTATTTCCAGGCTGGGGGAGGGGGCAAAGTCCACTTCATCAGACAGAAGAGATAATGTGAAATTTTTATCAAAATTCAGAGGCAGCAGTTGGTTGGTTACAAAGTTGAAAACTGTGTGAGTTAATGTGGTAATTGCCTTTGTTTGATATTCAGATCTGTTCCATTCAAGCTTTGTACTCTAATGGGATGCAAGATGCCCTGTCAAAGAATAACAACAGCAGATCTAAAATGATTGTTAATTTTACTGAACTAAGAAGACTACCTTTTTAGGGTTGGTGATGCCCATTAATTCTTTTGTGTAGAGATGGTCCCTGTTGTCCTGAGTAGAGTGCAGGTAGGCATTGTTGGCAAAAGATGCCATTAATAGCATTGGTAGAGGGACAGGTAAAAGCACCCTAAATGTTATGTGTGACATTATTAAGTCCTGTAATTATATTGGCAGAATAAATTAATTTATTTTGTTTATTTATTTTGAATATTTTACCTCACTTTTGTCCTTGGAAAAGGACCCAAGGTGGCTTACAATAACGAGGGGCAATATACAGCCCGGAACATTTCAGATGTATTCAACTTAAGAACATGGAATTAAAAGAGGTATCTTAGAACATTAAAAGGTAACAGTAGAGCTACCAAGAGCACACAAAAAGAAAAGGAAAATCCATTATGAGGGGTGGAAAGTAACATGGAAAGTACTGGTGTTCTTATGAAATCAGTCAATGCCATCATGTATGCTAATCCATATAAAGTTACATAGTAGGATGTCCCTCATTTAGGGAGAGCTTGCCTGAAGAGGAAGGTGTCAGATTTGTGGAAAGAAGCAGAGGCCAGATTTTTGGGGCCAAATCTGGAATCTGGATTTGTTGCAGGTTATAATTGCCATATCTGTGTCAGTGTTATATTGTCCCATGTGGGAGGTTGTCTGTAAGCAAACAAAGCTCTTCCACCAAGGGACTGAGAGACTGAAGTGTTCTTGCCAAGGATTGGTTGAAAATACAGTAATTTATGATGCAAGTGAATGGTCTTAGTTGTGGCCTGAAAGCGGCAACTAATGGTATTGAGCAATTTTCTTTTCTGGGTCTATTCTGCAGTAGGTTACTTCAGGGCATCAATCTTACTTTATTAATTTGTTCCTTAATCATGGGTGGTATTGTAGTCTGAGGAATGCATTTCATGGATCCCTGAGTTTGGAGTCTCTGGTTTTTGGTCCCAGGCAGAGGCAATTGCATGTGCTGTAATTGCTTGGCTGGGAACCATGGATTGTGTTGTGTATTGAGGATGGAAGCTGGAAGCATGAAAGCAGGTTTATTGATCAGTGTGTTTTTGGTACAGTGTGGTGCTAAGATTTCCATGTTGTAGTTTCACAGTGGTGTTTAGAAAACAGAGTTTCCTTGCAGCCATGCCAGGGACATGGCCATGGACTTGCACAACACTGGCTCTTTGGCTTGAATACGGAGATGAGCACCGCCCCTAGAGTTGGACACGACTATCATGCATGTGTGGGGGGAATCTTTACCTTTTTTAAAAAATGTGCCTTTTGGTATAAATTGTTCCAGGATGAGTTTAACATTAAAAAAAGTCTCATGATATTTCAAAGATATTCCATTATCTTTTTTTTTCATAGAACAAACACCAATTTGTGTATGATTATTCTGATTCTTTTGAGAAATATTTCTCTGTGCAAGATTTCTAGATAAGGCATTCAGCTGCACAGAATTTAGAGAAGTCTTGTGCAAATGCAAAAACAAAAAAGGAAAACAAAACAAAAAGAAGACAAAAAAGGAAAGTAAAACTGAAGTATGATTTTCACAAAGTGCCAAGATGATGGTGTGGGACCTCTATAGTGAGAAGTCTCTGCAGGGCAAGAAATGTTTTTAAATGTGTTCACATCCTTTACTTGGAAACTAACATTTCAAAATTGTTTATTAATTTTCAAAGCTGTTTATTGTTTTGTTTCTTTTTCATCATTGATTAATTTGCTTTTGTGTAAACTGCCCAGAGTCCCTATTTGGGAAATAGGGTGGTCTAGAAATGCAAGAAAGAAAGAAAGAAAGAAAGAAAGAAAGAAAGAAAGAAAGAAAG
>JAHTLZ010000120.1:362589-398509 GCA_023846285.1 Phrynocephalus versicolor
TCTTCTTCTTCTTCTTCTTCTTCTTCTTCTTCTTCTTCTTCTTCTTCTCCTTCTTCTTCTACTTCTCCTTCTCCTTCTTCTCCTCCTCCTCCTCCTCCTCCTCCTTCTTCTTCTTCTTCATCTGCCCATTGTATCTTTAACAAAAAACAGTTCTATGCAGTGTGATGCATTTTCTGTAGGATCTTAAGCAAAAAAATCTATTTCGTGCAGGAGTTGCCACAATCCTATGAAACTTACATAGAAGAAAAATGACCACTAAACATCAGAAAAATCCCATGATATATCTGGTGTACTTTCTTGGGTGGGTGGGGGTTGTACACAGAGAAATCTTGCTGCAAGAAGTAAAGAGTACTTTTGTCCTCAGTTTTTTTTTCAAAGCAAGAAGTGGAAACAATAACAACTATAGCTTGTAGTGCTTAATACTGGCTTGCCAAACAGGCAATTCACTTTGTCATTACTTCTGCTGCTATCCTTGCTTCTTTACACAATCACACACACACACACACACACACTTCTGCTTGTCTATGTAAAATTTCAATTTTGTTCCTATTCATCTTCTCACCTTTGTACTATTTCATGTACTTGATTCCTGGCAGCTGATTTGGTGCTGTATTTCTGGAGAGCATATAAAACTAACACTGTTGTGTGGTTCTCCTGACAGAAAGAGCACTCATGCAAAGCAAGATGAATGGGGTGTCAGTTTTCCCTATCATGGGATCTCCATTTAGTGACCCAGATGAGAACAGAGAGAACTTGTCACAGAGGCGAGGAGGAGACAGGACCAGCAGAGAGGCTTTAAATGGGGCTCCAAATCTCTCCGAGTTTTCAAGTTACTGCCAGAAAAACAAAATTTGTCATAACACACTTGTCAGTGCAGAGTTCATTACGGTAAAGGATGATAGTGTTTTATCTGGACACTGGTGAGCACTCTGAATGTAGGCCTTTGTTCTAGTTACTTGCTGAAGGAAAAAAAAACAACAGTATGTGTCTTCACAATATTTTTCTGCAGCTCGGCCTTGTTTTCTAATCTCTGTGGAGTAGCTGGTTCTGGCATGTAAGTATTTTTTCCCCTTTATTTGTCCTCTTTTTGCTTCTTTGTTAAACTCTGAGGTGTGTTTGTGAAGTCAACTCAAAGCCAGCAGAGACTTGAGGTGAGGTGTTAAACCTCAGAAGGCTGAATTGGAACACTTAAGGTGAGAGACACGGCTTTAATCACTTGCTCTGAGCCTGCCATGCCAAAAACTTTCTGACCTTGCTTAAATTTACTTTTACTCAAAAGCCAGAATCAATAAAGGTATTCAGGACTGGAGGACCAACTTCTGCTTAACTCCAACCCAAATGCCAAGTAAGAACCAAGGGGAAGGCCTATTTCTCTGGTATACAGTGCCACCTTTGCTCTACTGATTCAAAGTGTGTCTGTAACTGTTTCTGTAAATGAGTCTTAATAGTTTTGATATTTTAGACAGCAGTTTCATTTCTCACATGCCAATATTTTATTTTCTGTACCACTCCAAGCTTTATTTATGCTAATGCATATTTTGATGTTGTGGCAGAAATATTGTGGCGGAAAGGAAGTTGGGATGGATGCAAAATCTCCACTCAAGTGGAATATCTGTAACATTCTGGTAATGATAGTATTTGTAGTATTTATAGACCGCCCATCTTCCAGACGGAACTCTTGACACATCTGACATTTGGGAAAGAGTTCACAGAAGCTGTGGAAATGAAGCAGGGAGCCCAGCAAGAAGCAGAAAGGGCCAGATTTGTTGTGGAAAAGGCAGAGCAGCAGAAGAAAGCTGCCATCATCTCAGCTGAGGGAGACTCGAAGGCAGCCGAGCTGATTGCCAGTGCGCTAGCTTCAGTGGGCGATGGCCTCATAGAATTGTGCAAACTGGAAGCTGCTGAAGGCATCGCTTACCAGCTCTCGCAGTCCCGTAACATCACCTACCTTGAACTGCAAGGGGCCCTGCAGATTCCGTCCCCTCAAGGAGGCCAAGGGGATCTGACATCCCACCTCTGGCCTAATACCCAGTCACCTAAACCACTAAGCTATTCAACAGTTCATATTATTCCTTCTAAGTATTTATAGCTTTAAACCTGTTCTGTGGGATTCCCATTAATTGCCCATTTGTGCTCAATTCTCCTTGTCTTTCCTCTTAAAGCAATTGATAAATTTACAGTTCCTCATGGCCGTGTCAGTGCATAGCCCTCAAAAATGACTTAAACAAATGCTAGTCGGAGACAATACCACACCACCACCATCATATAGGAAATTTGGATGAGTGGCCAAATTAGGGGGATGAAACTCATGATTTGGTATTTTTACTATTAATATGAAAATTAAACACTGTGGGGGCTAAGATACAGCCTTGCTTGGCTGCATTAAAGATGGAGATTGGTCTAGACAAGACCCCAACATGGTTGCAATTCTCCCATAGTCTTGCATTTTCATACACGCAACACATAAGCAATAGTAGTCATTTACTGAGGAGTGTCAGCACTGATAAGATTTTTTTCTCTTCAAAAAGTGAGCAGTATATCCCTTCTGTGATCCAAGTATTAATGGCAAAAAATATTTTTCGAATGTTGTATGAATCCCAATTGTGTACTAATTGTTTTATTTGTCTATATTGTTCAATGTGTTTTATCTTTGGCTGTAAATAAATAAACTCAATTCAATTCACTCTAGTAATCATTCTAGGGCAGTGGTGGCAAACCTTTGGTACTCCAAATGTTTTAGACAACTCCCACCGTCTGTTGTCTTTGGTAATACAGGCTTGGAATTCTTGGAGTTGTGGTCTGAAACATCTGGAGTGCTGAAGGTTCACCACCACTGCTCCAGGGTGTGTCCCAGATAGTGGGTGTATCATCACATAATGTAATTGACCCCTCATTCCAGAAAGATTTGGAACACATCAAGACACATCTACATTCTGAATCCTGCAATCTATTCAGATCGTTTGATGAAGGATAACAAAGACATCCAGTTTCACTCCAGTCATTCCCAAATGAAAACATTGATCACATCCCAGTGGTGTTAGTGCAATCCTGTGCGTATTTACTGAGATGTAAGTCCCATTGAGTTCAAGAACCTTATTGATTGGATTTTTCTACTCCATAATTAGAGATGGGCACGACTAGGGAAAATGACGTTTTCGAGTTGTCGTGTGTCGGAGGCAGCCCGTTTCAGCTCGTTTCCGTTTTTCGCGAAAAATCGCAAAAATTAGTCGGTTCATTTTTTTGTTTTTCATTGTCGTTAGTACTGGTTTTTTGGGGAGGTAGCGGGCTCCTGGAGGCACCTCTGTGGGGTGGGTGCCTCCTCTGGCCCGCTATAAAGGGAAAGCGGGCTCCTGGAGGCACCAGTGGGTGCCTCCTATCCTCACCCACTAGGAAGGGGCAGCAGCAGGCTCCAAGAGACCCCTCAACATGGGGGTCTCCCCTCCTCACCTGCTGCTGCAAAATGGCATGCATAACCATATATGGATATGCATACCACTTGCAGACAGTGAGACCAGTCCACTGGTATGACCCTCCGTCAGGACTGGGTCGCACCTGCCATGTCTCACAAAGAAGGGAATCGTACTTGCGTGTGTAGTGCAATGCAAGTAGATCTGGCTTAGGGTTAAGGTGGGTTAGTGCAAGGGCTAGGGTTAGGCTAGTGACGGGTAAGGTTATGGTGGGCTAGTGGGTTGCACCTCTGGGTGCCTCTCTGACCCACTAAGAAGACAGTCTGTGACGTATGGGTAAGGAGTCAAGGATTAGGGTTAGGGGGTTAGGGGGCTAGGGCAGGTTTTAGGGGGCTTTTTGGCACATCCCAGAAGTCTCAGTGGCCAAGTGGCCATGCGATTGGTGGGATGGCTCCAAAAATTTGCATGGTCGTCCACTCCCACATGGCTGGCCACTGGGCCAGCCCATCATTGCGCACTGCGCAGGTGTAAATAAAATAAAATAAAATAAAATCAATGGAGGACAGAGGAGGAGAGGAGAGACATTTTGTTGCAAGAAAAAACCCACTGCTACTGTGAAAAATCTGGAAGTTTATAAATTTTCGCGTGTTTCTGTTGTGCTTGTGTGTTTTTGGACCACGATATCGAAAAAAATATTGCGTTCACCGCCCCATTTTGGATCCCCCACCCGCACCGCATGGCATGGCGAGTCCGGCTGCCCAGGACGGGGGGGAGGCGGGACCCCCCCCTCCAGACCAGAAACCACCCCTCCGGTAGGTGCCCTGCGCCCTTAGTCAAGCTGGCATTTTTCCACCTGCTTTTTGGCCTGGGAATGGGTGGGGGGAGAGTTTAAAAGTTTTTTCCTGTGCCGTCCATGACTCCGTGCCGCTTGCTTGCGCTTTAATTGCGGCGGCCAGCGGCGAGACTAGGCTTTTTGCTGGCTGCGAGCCTGCGGCGAGTCCCACCAGAGCAGCCCAGCCCGGGGGATGGGGGGGGAGGCCGGGGACCTCCAGAAACAACCCCTCTGGTAGGTGCCCTGAGGCACGGGTTTTTTAACTTTTAAAAACTTTTTTTCTGTGCCGCGTGGCATTGCGCGATCGCGCGATGCAAGGAACGAGCACGACAAATCAGACCAAAATTGTTCGTTCATCGGTTCGAGCTCAAAGTCTGGCGGAGTAATTCCCGTTACCGTTTCCGTAGAGTAACGGAACCGAGTAACGGAAACGGAAACGGGAATACCGCTAAGTCGTGCCCATCTCTATCCATGATATTTTTGTAATAATTCAGAACTCAACTGTCAATGGCCAGCTGCTGCTACTGCTACTGTCATTGCATCTGGTACCATGATATCCACCAGCATCACTTAATCCCTTTTCATTTTTCCCACCTTGGTTGTGATAACTTGGGGAAAATCTGGCCTCTGCTGGGTGGCACTAATATGGAACTTACTGTGACAATGGCCAGATACATCTATCTCATCATCCAGAGGCATTGCATTAGAGTGCACATCCTTCAGTCTACTGAGATCTAACAATGTCCCTCCAATATATATTTACTGTTATATGTTTATTAGCATTTGACAATATTTTTATGCCAATTTCACAAATGCTGGGTTAAACCATGTTTCTTGCTAGCTCTGATTCTGATTAACAACAGGGTTTCTAAGGTAATTAAAATCCACTTCTTCAGGCATGTACCACTATCTTGTGGACACTGTAGAAAAAAATATAAATGAATGTTCCAAAAATTCATGGCATACTGCCAGGCATGCTTCTTAAAATAAGCTTAAAGCTCCTTACTATTGGACTTTGAATTTTGTGGTTTGGAGACATTCATTTATAATTTTTCTGCACAGATACTGGTGCACATCTGAAGAAGTGGATTTTAATTAATGAAAGCTGGTACAGATTGTTTGATTGTTTTTAAAGTGACCTAATATTAGTATCGCCTTGTTCTGAATTCATATTATGCAAGGACCTCCTAGGTCTATGTGTTGCTACTGGTTATTTCCCAATATACATTCCCTGGGTGGCTTACCAGATAAGAAGTAAAGTAACTAAATTAAACTGAATGAGAATAAACTAAAATAAAATGAAATGCAATAAACACGACAGCACAGTTGTATAAGACCTATCTGTAATATATGTTTCACACTGAAAAGCCCATTCCTGCCATTAAGTTTTGGGATGTCATCATCATAAAAAGTGAACCTTGGCCATTACCTTGTTTATATGGCCTTAAACATTATTATTCCAAACAGGTGCCAGCATAGCATCAAATCTATTTTTTAAAATGGCAGTGATAGCTAAAAAAGCTTTTAAACTGTCCATATATTGGGAATAGGTATGTAGTGTATTAAAGCAACATCTCATTATAGCAGAGTAAATGTCTGATTAAAGGTTTGTGAAACATATTAAGTCTGTGTTTATGTTGCAGATTTATGACACTTTTGCATCTTTCCTGTTTTCCATTATTTGCCTCGAGTTTCCACCCACTACAGTTGTATGTATCTTATCTGCAGTGTGTGTGTAAGCAGATATATTTAAGATGAAATGTCATAGCTTCTGATTTGATGAGAAATATCCATTCTTCCCTTTCATATTAGAGCTCATGTATAATTTGCAACAATCCCAGGACATTTTGGATATGGATTCTTCACGGCATTGTTCTACAGCTTGATGTGCCAGCTAATTTCACTGCAAATATACAACACTTCCCACAGGACTAAACCATACTCTCCAGCCATTTTCCCCATACAGAGAAGTGGATGCAAAATTAAGGACCTTTAGAATAAGCCTGCAAATGTTGTAGTTCATCAAGCAGAACACTATCCTCCAGGTACAGTATATGTGGTAATTCATTTGGTGCACATTCACTCCCTCTCCATGCTTCTTTTTTTTTTCTCCTGCCTGTCTGAGACTATATAAACAGCATGATTATTTGGTAACTGTGGACTCCAACCGAAAGATCTAACTACAGGTAGAATTCTTTAGAAGATACTTTGGATATTGATATCCTTTATTTTAAAGTGAGGCACTCCAGTTCTGCTGCATTTGGAGTTTGTCTTGCCAGGGCTGTCTTAATGCGTGGACACACTGGAGAGTTGCCTGGGGGGGGGCACGAACAGAGGGGCCCCAGGCTAATCTATGCACAGGCCAGAATTTAACACACATTTTCCAATCGCCTGCCTCAACATCTCATGCCATATTGTCCGAATATTTGTACTGATTAAACTTTGCTGTACAGCATGCATTTTTAAATGCCAAAAACACTGATTTTGTTGGTAGTACCAATCAATATAAGTTTATTTTATCAATAATTTCCATTTTTACTCCTTTGAGTATAAGTAGGGTCCAGTGTGCTCCTTTGCCTGGGGGCCTATAATGCTGTTAAGATGGCTCTGAATCTTGCTTATCCTGGTAACTGAGGGCCTGGACATCTGTTCCTGATAGCCCTGGCAAACCATCGTCCAAACACTAGTAGGCTTGAAGTTGTACGGCTGTAATTTTTTA
The DNA here is from genome assembly GCA_023846285.1 of Phrynocephalus versicolor. Lineage (NCBI taxonomy): Eukaryota > Metazoa > Chordata > Lepidosauria > Squamata > Agamidae > Phrynocephalus > Phrynocephalus versicolor. Next base: position 369,548 of record JAHTLZ010000120.1, read on the forward strand.
GCCACAGAGTATGAGTGGCTTATGGGTTGAGACTGGGGGTGTATCACTCCAAAAAATTCATGGGATGCCCAAGTCATGAGCCATCAGTGGCCCAGGGACATTTTCCACCTGATAATTAAGCATGCTGGCTGAGTATTTCAGTTGGGGCCATCATAAACAATCCTAACCTTATTTCCCAAGTACAGATTAGTATGTTTTATCTAAAATTAGGGGTGGGAGGAGAAAAGACTCAGTTCTGCTTGTATAACATAAAATTTGTACAACATAAAAAATTCTGGAGATAGGGGAAATTTGCTTAACATAATCGTCTATGGGGAAAATCCGTATAACATAAAAATGGGATCACTCCGTTTTCAATGCATTCCTATGGGAATTTGTATAAAGGAAAATTTGCTTAACATAATTTCATTTGGAACGAAATAATTCCTTTATACAAGGTACCACTGTAAATAAATAAGCAAATAAGCAAATAAATAAATAAATAAATAGTTTTTATTATGATGAGAATTAAAATAACTTCTCCTCCATCGCTGGGTGGCATCATGAGTTATGGAAGATTGACACAAAGATAATATTATCTGCCCTTCATCCCAACATACACTGTCAGAGGACATTTGGCTGTTCCTGTTGATTTAGGACTAGAGATAATTTGGTAACTTTTCCACCTCTGCAGTGAAGGCAGTACGCTCCCTTGATCTGTGCCTGGAGGCAGTCTTGGAATGGACTAGGACCAACAGGCTCAGACTTAACCTGGAGAAGACCAAGGTTCTGTTCTTTGGGGTGCCTTCCTCTGGATACAATGCCCCCCTCCCCTGTTTGGGGGGTTTTACCCTCTGGCATGTGGACAGGGCCAGGAATCTGGGTGTGGTCTTTGATGCAGCCTTATCCCTTGAAGCTCAGGTCATGGCTGTTTCCAAGACTCTGATGGATCACCCAGATTCTTCTGTACCTGAGAGCAGTTGTGATCTCGGGGATAGATTACTGCAACACCCTCTACGTGGGGTTGCCCTTGACCTTTACCCAGAGACTCCAACGGGTACAGAATGCAGCAGCCAGACTGGTGGTGGGTGTGCATAGATCATATCACCCCAGTTCTGGCCCACCTGCATTGGCTGCCCATGGTACTCCAGATAAAGTTCAAGGTCCTGGTTTTGGTTTACAAAACCCTCCATGGCTTGGGACCCAAATACCTGTTGGAGCGTATCTCCCAAAAGTCAACTGAGGCCTGACCCACTAGAATGTCACAGGCGCTCTCACTCTGAGTGGCCACGCCCACGGAGGTGCGGAAATTGCTTGCACGCAACCACGCCTTCTCTGTGCTTGGCCCCTCACTCTGGAACCATCTCCTGAGTGAGTTGCACCTTGCACAGTCCCTGCCTGCCTTCCAAAATGCACTTAAAACCTTGCTTTTTGTGGAGGAATTTGGCGACCTCTAATTTATTTAATCTTTTTTTTTTACGCCTCTTGCCGATGATTTTTTTAACTTATTATTGTTTTGTTTTTCCTCTTCTTTTCCCTTTTAATTTGTTTTCTTTCTATTTCCCAATTTTGCTGATGTTACTCTGTGTTTTATTGGTTTTTTTAACCATTATTGTTAACAACCCGGAGTTCCCTGGGAAGACGGGTGGTATAAAAATAAAATAAATAAGTAAATAAATAACTGTTTAGGCTAAAACTCCCAGAACACTCCAGCCAAGATACTGTGGGGTTATGGAGTTGTAGTGCAAAAATGTAATTTTCAAAGGTCTGGTTAAAATTTTAAAATATTCAAAATAAATGAACAAACATGTTAAGATGTGGGCCAGAACCTCTAATGTAAAAAGTATATGCTTTCACATTAGGATGTGGGCTCTTCCCATTTTTCAGTGTTTGTCAGAACATATAACTGTATTGGTGTAATAGACATCACCTTTACAGAAAAGAAGAGTTTGGTGAATCTCTATTAAACAATACTGTCTATTAAAATTTCACACTTGATACCAGTTCAAGTGCTGAAAAAGCCAACATATGCCTAGAGATATCAAGTAATATCATTTTTGAGGGTCAGGTTAAGCAGACTTGACAGGCTACACATCCATTATAAGAAGACAACTACATATAAACAAAGCAATTACAGATGAAAAATCTAAAATGACAACTTGTAAGACAAGCTGTAAGACAAGATAAGAAACAGCAGCTGAGAATAAAATAATGATGTTGTTTTGACCGGAGTCCCGCTTAGGTTTTTTTTTTTTTTTTTTTTTTTTTTTTTGTTGCTGGAGGGATGGTTTGGGGGTGGTGGTGAAATCTAATATCTCACAGACCTCTGCAGGGCCAATTTTCATGATGTCTTCAGTATGAAGAGATATGATAATAATGTGCACTCAGTGAACAATGAATCTCTGTGAGAACCACTTATCTTAACTGGTTAAGAGTTATTCTTTTGGGGGTTAGACTTGTTTTTCTTGAACAGATCAGACAAAAGAGATGCTGCTTGACAAAATAAGCTTAAGGAGCATTGCCATTTGTGATACGTCAATGGGACAGTGAATTGAAGCGGGGAAAGACTCTAAAATGTAATTATACTTTGTAGGTTATGCACAGAATAGCTCCTCAGATCCTCATAGACTTCTAATTGTCCATTATTTTTTTTGAAATCCCTATCTAACACTTGCAGGTAGTTCAGTCTGTGTTTATATATGCTTGCTGTCAAATGCCCCAAACCATATAATACCTTTTATGAACCAAGAATATGATATATCCTTATGTGAGTGGTTTCAGGCCTTGATTTCAGTAGGATCAGGCTACTTCAATGGTCACTTTTCCCATTGAAATCCATGGGAACTAAATGATTTTAACTTTGCTTAGACTGGTCTGAGCCCAAAGCAGTACTTATGTATAATTTATTTATTCACCCACCTTTAAGCTTTGTGGCTTTGTGGAATCTGAACTGGATTTTCTCTGGTTTTTGCCTTACTGCCATACAAACTTTATGAATAGCTCACACACAATGCAAAACTGAATAGGGGATGTGTTCTGAAATGCATCATAGTATGCATTCTGCCAGCTCAGAAACCTTTGGATGGTTTCTGAGCTGGCAGAAGAATTTCTATTTGATATTTTATAGTTCAATTGATCCTGCAGTGTGAACAATAGTGTTAAAGTGTCTGACGTGACAGAAAGACACATAAATAGACAAGACCTTGTCTATTGAGTGGGAAAAGCCAGGCTTGGGAACAGCCCTAATTAGAACCAGACCCTTTTTGTAACCCTGGAGGTTGCACACTGAACTCACCAAACTGCTACTTAGGAAATTCATCAGTGAACATTCTAAGATGTCATGTTCAAAATTTAATTGCTTTCAAGAGTAGAGGGAGAGGATAAGCTGGTGCAATAAAGATGTTCTCTCACCTTAATAATATCCCTACTAGCCTCAACTTCTTCATCATTTATATGCTTACTGTTTCCATTTAGGAATCTTACCTGCAAGGAGCCACATTTTTGAACTTTTGTAATCGAAAATTGAAATCACATGAGTATTTTAAAAATATATCACCACGAAAAGGATTTTTGCACATTTATTTTGTAGCATTTTCACATTTCTTAAATTCATTTGGAATGCTAATGCTTCAATGCAGTTATTAAAGGGTTTTAATGCATAGCATGTGTTATATAGTCTATAGAATACATCTTATGATTTCATCATATGCGCTCTGGATAATACAGATTTGGTGCAGACCGAATGAGGGGCTAAAGCTCCAAAGGCTTGCTCCTCAAGAAGGCCACAGCTGAAATGTCTTGAGTCTGAGCTTTTTAGATAAAAATAAAGTCTATGTTGACAATATTTTCATAAATCTTGAGACTCTGTCTCCCATTCATATTTTTATCATATACTGAAGCCAGATCATCTAATCTCTGAATGTGGAGAAACAAGTCTTGCTTCCATAAAGATTTCTCATATGTTTCTCCACTGTAACAGAATCAAAAATGTGTCTCAAATTCCACTTCACATTGCAGGTTTTTTCCTCCCATCCAGCACTATCTTATACCAAACTTCTTCTTTTGTCCATGGTGTGACACAGAGAGGGGGGGGACCTTGGGCCAAGCAATGGATATATAAATCAACGCACCAACTTCTCCTTTCTTCCCCTCCTCTTACAATGATGTTTTTTTTTTCCTCACTGCCTCCTGGCAAGGACCCCCCCCAATGGGAGTCAGTAAGGTGTTTCATTCCTGCTGTTGCACTCCCTGGGCCTTTTTATTTGCTCCCCCATGCCTTTTTGCCCCCTCAAATGCCAAGCAAGCCACTCCTCGCCTGCTTCCCAAGTGCTTCTGTTCTTGCCTCTTGTGTGGTGATTGAGAGAATGGTGCTGGTTTGAAACGTAGCCTGGCACTGGCTGACCTATAGTCTTGGTTTGGTGCTGTTTCTCTCCCCACCATCCATAGCACTGCATTGGAATTCACCTCCAGCTTTCTCTATCTCTTTCTAGCCCCATCATCCACAGACACCCAGCCCTTGTCCACTCTCCCTCCACACCCAGAATAAAGGCAGAAGAGGCCACTCCACCACCACCACCCCAAGGGACTTGGCAAGGAGTGAGTTGGGCTGCCCTATGCTGGGCACCATCACCACAGGCAGTGGCAGCTCCAGCCTCTCTCCTACCTTCCTTGCTGGGGCTCAGAAGGCCTGGTGGCTTTGACTGGTGTTAGTGGTAGTTGTTAAGTCTAAGCGGTCATTAAACAGGCAGGTCGTTAAGTAAGAAGTGGCTATATCTGCATCATCAATATGTTTTTCTACATTACAAAAATACAAAATTATTTTTGCTTCTCCTGACTATTTACCACTAGGAAAATACCTGCAAAGTTAATCTAAACTGTTTTTATATTTGGCTATCTGTGCAACTCATTTTGCAACCTACATATGTTGAAGGACATGTCAAACACACATCAAAATTAAGTACAGTACACTGCTTGCATAATATTTGGCTTATATTCTGAATCAAACTTCATCATATTAATGACTTAGCTTATAATATCCTATCTTGTTCTTGGTTACACAAAAGTAAATGCACAAGATCTCAAAGAGAGACTGTGTGGGGACAGAAAGTTTAAACCCTATCATAGATATTTCCATGAAATTTGGTACCTCTCAGATGCCATGCAGCAATGTTTTCCTTAATGCACAATACAAAACACACACACACACACACACACACACACACACACACACATGCACAGAGAGAGAGAGAGAGAGAGAGAGAGAGAGAGAGAATGAACTGACATGAGGTATGTACTTTCAAAAGGAATATTGCTTGGAAGGATCAATATAAACCCCCTCTACCTTATGTGGCAGCCCAATTTCAGAGTGTTAGAAGGCGTCTGGTGGAAACCACCTGTGTGCTTGCCACTCCAAGAACTCCAAGATTCAGCTGCAGTTGGGCCTGTGGGCCTCTGAGATGGGCCAGACTGACCCAGACCCAATCTCTCTTACAGGAAGGTTTGAATACTATTTGGGGTGAGTAGGGTCCTGTCTTTGCCCTGAACCCACCTGGATCCAACCCCAAAGCATCAAACTGGCAACCAGGTTGTGATGAGATTAACTGAATGCATATCCGCAGATGAGACCTTCTGGCAGCAACTAGGGTTGCCCTGATAAGTCTGGGCCCCATCTTTTAATATGTAACTATGCCCATCCAATGTATTTTTCTTTTGAACAGAAAAGCAAACTGACATAGCAAACACAGGAAAACTAGCTGATTTTTTAAAAAAAAAAACTATGGACATCTCAGATGCTTGTATTTCTTAAAAATCTTTGCCAGATCATTTTTCACAATTTGCGTTACTTGCAGTGAAGTGTTATTTCCATACATTTGTTTAATTTGCACAAACATAGAACTTATTTTCTGTTCTTAAAAGCTTTGCAAAATACCGCAGCGTTTGGTTGGGTGAGGAGAATAATTTTGTGGCTCCTTGTTCTTCAATGTGAGGATAAGAAAAGAGAGGATTTAAATGTGTACCTTAATGGCAACTTTATCTCTGATGACAAGAACAACCATCTATTGCTCAACTGACAAATTAAAAATATGTCTTTCATGCACGAAGGCCCACAGAACCAGATTCATTAGAATAAGACCCATGCCTTCTGATGCAAAGCCTATTTCGATTTCCCTGAAGGTTTGGTAAATTAACCAGCCTGGTCACAAACAACAGGTGCAACTGCTCACAGAGTATAAACAAGGACACAAAAACCTGATGTGAGGATTCAGTCCTAAAAGCAATGAGTAAAATTGTCATCTTCTTGGTAAATATTGATTACATCATTTACTACAACCTTCATTTTTCCACTGAGTATCTTGTGGTCTCCTCTGTGGCCACATACTCTTCATTTTTTTTATGTTACAAAACTTTAGCCAAACCACTAAGAAAGATGAATGGTCAAAATACTTTTGACCAGTCAAATACAAAACTAATATGCGTATTGATGACTCACTTGATGGCCATGGTGAATACATATTTATGCTGTCAAACTTCAAGGTAGCCATAACCAATGCTGTTGTTAACTCATTGCACTTTCCATCAGTATTATTCTATGACCCTTTTCCTTCAGATTATGACCCCAATTCTTAGTTGGAATTGCCAATGTCTTGGTTAAGGATTAGGATTTCTGAACATCCTCTTAGAAAATTACAAAAGTAAGAAAATAAAGTTAACTGCAAACCTTACTCTTCAAGAAAAACACCACCATTCTAAAATCAGAGTTTCCTGAAAGTATCTGGTATGTCACAATTTTAGATCAAATGCATCAAAATTAGAAAAGCTTCATAATGCTCTTTCTGTGTTTTTCAAAAAGCAATATCCATCACATGTGACACTTCATGTCATTGCATACTGTCATGAAGGCAGTCTGAAGCCATACTTAGGGGAAATGCTCAGTCACCCAAGAAACGTTGGGTTTGGCTTTCCAATAAATCTGGACACACAGCATGGCTAAAATAGCATGAAAATTATTCTCTTGCATCATTTCTGTGTTCTCCACTTTTCATGCGTGATACAATGTGGATTTTTTCCAAACCATTTACCCAGACCTAGTTCTTTTGAACTGTGTGCTTTCTTATACCTCTGAAAAGAAGGGACCTCTTCCCCCTCCCCTTGTACTTTCATGGAAAATATAGAAGCTGAAGTAAGGAAAAGATGGACAATGAACTTGTCCAAAAATAAAAAATGGAAAGAGAAGTGACAAGTCAAGAAATAAAAAAGAAAAGAGGAGTGTGACAGCCAGATTTAACATGGATGTTATATCTCATGTCATTAAACATACTATAAATTAATTGTAGCCTAAAGCATGTCTGGAATGATAGCTGAATTATGAAAATATGAAAAACACTGTATAACAATCCAGGGCATAGTCCAATTAGTCTAAATTGGCTGGACTTGAAACAAGTTAGTCCAAAAACAATCAACCAATCACTTTGCAATTACTAGTATAAACTACACGTATTTCCTCCTGAGATGGTAAATTTGTGGGTCGCTCTAGTTTAATCAGTTTAACCAGCAACTGCCTGGGAGAACTGTGCCACCTCTTCCATTCATATTTCCACTCTGAATGGCACCACATTGTTATTTCTCTTATATCTGCTTTAATGCATCAGCATCACATCCTTCATGATTGACACCTGGGCAAGGACTGCTTGAAAGTCCATGGGCCTTTTTGAGCATCCCAGCTGAATATTTATGGACACCTTCTCCCCACCTTCCTTGTTGCCCTCCTTCTCCTTCCTCATGGTAAAGAAGAAAATTTATCTTAAGAACCAACAGAAGGCAAGCCTATTTGGAGAGCTGAATGAAGAGGCAGGTGTACTGATAGCTCCCTGTCCTTTTTCTTGCCATGTGTTTTAGGCCAGGAGAGGCCCTAGAAGCACTGAGCTGAACCCAGTTGTAGAAACAGTCTCAATGAAGGCCAAAACACTGGAACTTTTGATTAGTGAAAAGAAAAGGCACCATGAATAGAGAAGCTTAGGTTTCCTCAACTGGCGTTGCATCTACTTCAAAGCAGAACAACATGGCAGCTTGGTGGTGCTGACAGGTCTAGAGTTGCTGCTAGAAGCTCAGGTGGCTTTCAAGGCACATCGTGCCTTTTATTTATTTATTTTATTTATTTATTTTTGAATTTATACCCCGCCCATCTTCCCACGGGAACTCTGGGCGGCTTACAGAGCTGAAACAGATCAGCAAATGCATAACAGTCAATAAAAACACACAACAAGACAATCAAAACATATAATTAAAATCGCAGCATAGATTTAGGCGCCCTTGTTAAAGTCTAACCTCGCTGCTAGGTCAGTACGCTCATAGCGTGAGAATCGATGGCGGAAAAAAAAAAGAGAAGGGGAAAAAAACTATTTTAAAAAAAAACTATTAGGCTAGGTCACCAAAGGCCTCGCGAAATAAGATGGTTTTAATCGCTCTGCGAAAGGCCAGCAGGGACTCTGCAGAGCGCACTTCGCTGGGGAGGCTGTTCCAAAGGGAAGGGGCAGCAGCCGAGAAGGCCCGGTTCCGTGTAAATGAACGCCTGGCCTCTCGGGGGGTGGGAACCCGCAGCGAGTGCGCCCGCGACTGCCGAACCGGTCGGGCCGAAGTTGACCGCTGGACGATCCGCTCTGCCAGGTAGTCAGGTCCCAAGCCATGGAGGGTTTTATAAACTAAAACCAGGACCTTGAATCTGATCCGGGCTGCAACGGGTAGCCAATGCAGCCGAGCCAAGACCGGGGTGATGCGGTCATAGCAACGCGCACCCACCACCAGTCTGGCTGCTGCATTTTGCACCCGCTGCAGACGCCGGAGGAGAGTCAAGGGCAGCCCCATGTAGAGAGCGTTGCAGTAGTCCAGCCTCGAGATCACCAGCGCCTGCACCACTGTTCTCAAGGAGTCCACGTCTAGGTAGGGACGAATCTGGGCAATCTGGCGGAGATGGTAGAAAGCAGTCCTGGCCACGGCAGCCACCTGGGCCTCCAGGGACAGCGCCGGGTCCAGGATCACACCCAGATTACGAACCCTCTCTGCCAGCTGGAGGGAAACTCCCTCCAAGCTGGGGAGAGGGCCTCCATAACCAGACGGGGAACTCCCAAAGAACATCACCTCGGTCTTCCCAGGGTTGAGTTTGAGCCTGTTGGCCCTGGTCCAAGCCAAAACCGCCTCCAGGCACTGGTCGAGGGTCCGGACAGCTTCCACTGCAGAGGTGGAAAAACAGAGATAGAGCTGCGTGTCATCAGCGTACTGATGACAACGCAGCCCAAATCTCCTGATGACCCCGGCCAGCGGTCTTACGTAGATGTTGAACAGCATGGGGGAGAGAGACGACCCCTGCAGAACTCCACAAGGGAGTGTCCACGGGGTCGACAACTCTCCGCCATGCTGCACATACTGGAACCGACCCTCCAAGAAGGACCGGAGCCAACTGCGAACAGTGCCTCCGATACCCACCTCAGAGAGCCGGTCCAGTAGGATACCGTGGTCGACGGTATCGAAGGCCGCTGACAAATCCAGGAGGACCAACAGGGTAGAGCAACCCCTGTCGGCCGCCCGGATTAGGTCATCTTGCAGCGCGACCAGAGCTGTCTCGGTCCCCCGGCCAGGCCTGAAACCGGATTGGCAAGGATCAAGGCACCGTTGTTCCTCCAGATGAGATTGAATGCGCACCGCGGCCACCCTTTCGATGACCTTGCCCATGAAGGGAACATTGGCGATCGGACGGTAGTTGGCCAATTTGTCCGACGCCAGGCCCGGTTTTTTCAAAATGGGCTTGACCACCGTCTCCTTCAAACGAGAGGGAAAAACCCCCTCGCGGAAGGAGGTGGTGGCGATGGCAGCGGCCCACTCGGGCATGCTCCCTCCGGCGGATTTAATAAGCCAGGATGGGCAAGGGTCGAAAGGAGTGGTCGCGGGACGGCAGTGGGCGATAGCCCTGGAGGCTTCCAGAGGGGAAACAGGCCCAAACTCAACCAGTTGAGGAGAGCGGGGGGAGTGAGGGAGCTGGGGATGGCGAGGGAGGGCTAGTGCTACTGGATTCAAAGCCGGCACGGATGGCCTCTATTTTAGATCTAAAAAAGACCGCAAAATTCTCGCTACTGAAATCAGTAGGAGGAGGCCTAGCCAGACTAGGATTGGTGAGGTCCCGGACCACCCGGAAGAGCTCTGCCTGGCGGTTCGAGGCCTCACCAATTCTCAGGGAGTAATAAGATCTTTGAGCCTCCCTGATCGCTCGCGAGTAGCGCCTAGTCTGGATCACAACGGCGGTCTTATTCATCGCCGTCCGGCTCTGTCTCCAGATGCTCTCCAGTCTCCTCCGTTCCCGCTTCATCGCTCTTAACTCCTCCGTGAACCACGGTGAAGTTCGAGCTCTGCCACGGAGGAGACGCTTAGGGGCGATTCGGTCGACGGCGCCGGCAGCTGACTCAAACCATAGGTTGGCCAGGGCCTCGGCCGAATCGTCAGCCAGACCACCAGAAAGCTCCCCGAAGGCTTCCCGGAACCGGGCCGGATCGAGAAGCCTTCGGGGGCGGGCCCAAACAAGGGGCCGTTGGTCCCCGCGAGGAGGGGCCGCCATTGCAAGGGAGAATGACAACAGGTGATGATCTGACCATGACACAGGAGAGGAAACAATGTCCCTCACCTCCAGATTGGAATCCCCCAACTTGGAGGTAAAGACCAGGTCCAAGGTATGCCCAGATCTGTGGGTAGGGCAAAAAACAAGCTGGGATAGATTCATGGATGTCATGGTTTCCATGAATTCCAGAGCTGCACCGGCGAGCCCATCACCAGCATGCACGTTGAAGTCCCCAACGACTAGAAGCCGAGGGGACCTCAAGAGAGCAGCGGCGATGAACTCCGAGAGCTCTGGTAGGGATTGCGCTGGGTTGCGGGGAGCACGGTAGCCCAGCACAATGCCAAATCTATCCCGCTGTCCCACCAACAGGTGTAGGCGTTCTAACCCTGGACTCACCAAAGTCGAGGCCCTGGTCACTAAAAGCGATTCCCTGTGAACAATGGCGACCCCTCCCCCCCTCTGACCCTCCAACCTGCCTACTCCCTGAACCAGAAACCCAGGTGGACACAGCTGGGCGAGGGAAGCTCCCCCCTCTGAGCCCACCCAGGTCTCCGTGATACAGGCCAGGTCGGTCCTGCTGTCAGCGATGGTATCAGAGATGACAGCGGTCTTATTATGGACCGACCTGGCATTGAGAAGGAGACAGGTCAGGTTGGAGGCGCTGGTGGAATGGCTACCAGACACGTGGCAGTGAATTGGGGAGTCAGAACGCGGGACAGGCACAAGATGCCTGACCCTAGTTCTTCTCAACCGACCAACTCCCCAATTCCGAGCGCATCGTCCACGACCCAACACGGTTGGTATATGAGTCCCTGCTGTCATGGTGACCTAGACAAAAGGAGAGGGGAAAGGAGGGGGAAAAATAAATAAAAAATACAACAGATACTAGGGTATAAACAATACAATACTGGCAAAAATAGCTAACAAACAATAACAGATAATAACCTAGCAAAGTAAACCAACTAGCCAATATAAGAGCAACTAAAATAGAAGCAGCTAGGCAAGCTGCCAAGTGGGAATACAGCACACCTGGGATTGAGTAGGATGGAAGTAACCAGGTGGGTCCCAAGGCTGGACTGATGTTATCAAGGGCACAGCAATTGGCAGCTTGCCTGGAAAAAAGACCTAATACCCTACAACAATTAAAGACCAAGGCAAAATAAATAGAATGCACTAACAAAACATAAACCAATAAATTAATATAATAGGATAAAATAAGGAAAAATAAGCATAAAAAGTTGGGACATAGGCCAGGTGCTGATGGTAAGCCGGGTGAAGGGGGGGGAGGAAGGGCAGGAGGGGAGCCATGGGGCAGGGGGGCTACAGGGGGGATGAAACGGTGGAAAGAGGAAGCAATAAAACTAGGAAGGGGTGCAAAAGGGATACAATCCGCTGTAGTGGGGCCACTCCGTCAGGGTTCCCAACCACCACCCCCACTCCTCCCCCCTCCGATCCCCCCCCAGACCCGTCCCGGTCCGACGGCGCTGGTCAAAGAAACAAGCAACGGGAAGTCTGATTCATGCGGTAGAGTCGGGATGAAAGAAACGGCATGTAAATCCCAAAGTCCCTTAGGATGGAAAGGGGGGGGGGAAGCGCCGGTGGCCGAGAAACCACCCGAGTGCCCAAGCCGCCGGTGGCCGTTCCTGCATCAGAAGTATCGATCAAAGGCAGGTGAACTCCGGCGGCCGGCTTGCCGCCCGAGAACCGGGTCGAGGAGTAGTAGGAGCCGGAGCTAAGGGCAGCCAGGGGGACTCCAGGAACGCTCACCAGCGGCCGAACCGCCGCCCGATCAACCGGACCGGAACTCACCAGCCCGGAGGTCACCGGTGGTGGGACCACTGCCCGATCACCCAGTCCCACAGATTCGCCGGCGGCCGATACGTCGCCCGGTCGCAAACGCCGGCAGCCGGCAAGCCCCTCCGAGACGGAAGCCAGCCATAGATATGGCAAGGTGGTTATCGGCAACAGGAGAATGGAGGGAGGCAGCCAACTCGACTTCTTGATCGTCGGCATGGCGAGGCGCCCGGTGTAGACGGGCGGCAGAACCCAGCAGACCTCCGGCAGGGCTCCGGTAGTTGATGGGACCAGCGAGCCAGACTCCGGCACACAGCAGACCTTGGAGGGAGCCAAGACGGCGATCGCGAACTGCAAACCTCCAGGTCTTCAAGACTGCCAAAGGAGCGAGCCGGACCACAGTCAGAACTCTCTCCAAAGCACAGCTGGAGATCGAACCACGGACAGCGGTGGACTCACCGCAAGGTAGGTTTTAAGAGCGACACAAGAGGGAAGGGACACTCAGCGGGGAAGTTCCTTGGAGCGGCGGCGGAATGGATGTTAAGTCGCGGGATGACAGCGCGGAAGCTCAGCCGCTCAGGCCAGATGTTAGGTTCCCGAAGCGGCCGGTCAATCGCTTCAGTTCACTTCAGTCGCTTCGAGTCGCCCAGCTGAACCCCTCTTAAACCCCCTCTCGACGCCCGGTGATGTCGCCTGGCCAAGCCCGGCAGGATCAAAAAGAAAAAACCATTTTCGGCAGCGCAAAATACAGAAAATAGAGAAAAGTGTGAGAGCACAAGGGCGCGCTGGAAGAACTGTGGCAGCTGCCGGTCGCCATCTTCTTTACCAGCGTTAACTGGCTCTCTAGTTGTGCCCATGCCTTAACAAGCACAGTATGTCCCCTGATCCATACTCTGATAGTCTTCTGGTTGCACTGTTGCAAGGTACTATTCATGGCATTATCTGTTCCATGATTTGTCCTTTCATTTTAGGCAAGACTGATGGATGCTCCCTTTTATCCCTTCCCTCCCCATCTCAATTTGTTCTTTTGAGTGTTCTACAAGGAAACTCTAGTTCAAGGGAAGTGGTAGTACCACTCTATTCTGCTCTTGTCAGACCCCATCTGGAGTACTGTGTCCAGTTCTGTGCGCCTCAGTTTAAAAAGGATGTTGACAACCTCGAGCGTGTGCAGAGGAGGGCGACTAGGATGGTTGAAGGTCTGGAGGAAATGTCTGATGAGGAACGGGTTAGGGAGCTGGGAATGTTTAGCCTCTCAAAAAGAAGGCTGAGGGGGGATATGATAGCTATGTTTAAATATTTGAAAGGATGTCATATTGAAGAGGGAACAGGTTTGTTTTCCATGGCTTCAGAGACTAGGACTCGGCTGGATGGCTGGATGGCTATCTGTCGGAAATATTGTCATGGGAGTTCCTGCATGGCAGGGGGTTGGACTAGATGGCCCTTGAGGTCTCTTCCAACTCTATGCTGCTATGATTCTAGTTAAAGAGAAAGTGCATGGAAGAAGTATCTATCTTGCACCCATCTGAACAGAATATTCAGCTGGCATTTGTGAGTTGTGAAACTAGATTAGGAGCTGGATGTATCAACCCTGTTACATTCTGCAATCTTATGTACATTTTCATAGGTCCAAGCAACAATGAATGCTGTCAAATATTCTTCCCAGTAAGCTGTAGAAGGAGGCTGATGCGTGTAAGTACAGATGTAAATTGTGGATAAATGTAAGTTGTACAAAAATTACTCTGAAGTGCCTCCTGCTATGCTTTAATCATTCATTATGCATAAAATAAAATAAAATAAAAACAAACAGATTTGGGAGTGGAGCCAGCATTGTGTGCACCCTTACAGTACTCATTAACATATCTTATCCCCACTGACTGAGTCTCTGCTGTTATTACTTACCTCTTCCATGCACTTGTACTGGTAAAAACCAATCTAAGGTAGTTAAAGGAATCATAGAATCACAGAGTTGGAAGAGACCTCAAGGGCCATCCAGTCCAACCCCCTGCCATACAGGAACCCCATCACAATACTTCCGACAGATGGCCATCCAGCCTCTGCTTAAAAACTTCCAAAGAAGGAGACTCCACCACCCTCCATGGCAGCATATTCCACTGCCGAACAGCTCTAACTGTCATGAAGTTCTACCTAATGTTCAAATGGAATCTCTTTTCCTGTAGTTTGAAACCATTGCCCCAAGTCCTAGTCTCTGAAGCCATGGAAAACAAACCTGTTCCCTCTTCAATGTGACATCCTTTCAGATATTTAAACATAGCTATCATATCCCCTCTCAGTCTTCTTTTTGAAAGGCTAAACATTCCCAATTCCCTCAGCTGTTCCTCATCAGACATTTCCTCCAGACCCTCAACCATCCTGGTCACCCTCCTCTGCACCCGCTCGAGGTTGTCAACATCCTTTTTAAATTGAGGCACACAGAACTGGACACAGTACTCCAGGTGGGGTCTGACAAGAGCAGAATAGAGTGGCACTATCACTTCCCTTGATCTAGACACTATGGTTCTGTTGATGCAACCAAGAATCACATTGGCTTTCCTGGCTGCCGCATCACACTGCTGACTCATGTTCAATTTGTGGTCCACCAAGACTCCCAGATCCCTTTCACAGGTACTGTCCTTCAGCCAAGTATCCCCCATCTTATATTTGTGCAATTTATTTTTTTTACCTAAATGTAGTACCCTACATTTCCCTTTGTTGAAATCCATTTTGTTAGCTTTGGCCCAGCACTCTAGTCTGTCAAGGTCTTTTTGGATTTTCATCCTATCCTCTAGGGAATTTGCAGCCCCTCCCAATTTGGTATCATCTGCAAATTTAATTAGCATACTCTCTATTCCCTCCTCCAAGTCGTTAATAAAGATATTGAACAGCACTGGACCCAGAACAGAACCCTGGGGCACCCCACTGGTCACGTCTCTCCAAGCTGAAGAGAGGCCATTTATGATCACCCTTTGGGTGCGATCAGTCAACCAATTAAAAATCCACCTAACAGTAGCACTATCTATCCCACTTTCTACTAACTTCTTAGCAAGAATAACATGGGGAACCTTATCAAAGGCCTTACTAAAGTCCAAATAAACAATATCCACAGCATTCCCCTCATCCACTAGGCCTGTAATTCTATCAAAGAAAGAGATCAGATTAGTCTGGCATGACTTGTTTTTAAGAAACCCGTGTTGACTTCTTGTAATGACAGCATTGTTTGTTAAATATTTGCAGACTGCCTGTTTAATAATCTTCTCTAGGATCTTTCCAGGAATTGAAGTCAAGCTGACTGGGCGGTAATTATTTGGGTCCTCTTTCTTTCCCTTTTTGAAGATGGGGACAACATTAGCCCTCCTCCAGTTGATAGGGACTTCCCCTGTTCTCCAGGACTTCTCAAAGATTATTGCCAATGGTTCTGAAATTACTTCTGCCAGTTCTTTTAATATCCTTGGGTGTAATTCATCTGGCCCTGGAGACTTAAATTCATTTAATGTTTCCAGGTGTTCCTGTACCAGCTCTCTACCTATTCTATGTTGTCATTCCCATCCTACCTCATCTAGTCTTTGTCCCAGTGGATCTCTTTCTTCCTTTTTGGAGAAAACAGAGGCAAAGAAGGTGTTGAATAATTCTGCCTTTTCCTTGTCTCCTGTTAGATTATGTATTAGTCGAAGGAAAGGGGAAAGAGTCCACGAATATTTTACGACAATTCTGGAGAAGAGGACTTTAAGAAGATCACTAGAATAATAGAAGACTCAGCAACGAAGAAGAATGCATGGATGGTCCCGTGGGGTGGGGGTACACTTATATTGTTAATTGTTAATTGTAGTTCGTTATTTCTTTATTTTGTTTGTATGTAGTTTAAAATTTAATAAAAAAATATTTTTAAAAAAACAATTTTAGGTGAGTTCCTACCTGGAAATGTGCTGTTTATTAAGCAGATTTCCATACTCTGTGGGACTAACTCCCAAAGGCAGTCTTCAGTAAATTTACCACAACCTATTCACTTATTACTGCTAAACTACAAATCCTGCTTATATACCGCCCCATACCACTACAAGTAGTCTCTGGGCAGTTTACAATTGTTTAATTACAGTGTGCAGGCTACACATTCCCCCCCCCCCAGCAAGCTGGGTACTCATTTTACCGACCTCGGAAGGATGGAAGGCTGAGTGAACCTTGAGCCTGCTACCAGGGATTGAACCCAGGTCGTGAGCACAGTTTTACGTGCAGTACAGGCATATAACCACTGCGCCACGAGGCTCTATTATTATTATTATTATTATTATTATTATTATTATTATTATTATTATTATTATTATTATTATTATTATTATTATTGATTAGTCAAAATTTCTAGCTAATGAAGTGTTTTGTCTCAATGTGTCTCTATTTTAGGGCAGAAAATCCACATTTATTCCAGTGTTCCTTTTTGTCCACAATTCCTCAAACACTTATCTGATATATTTCTATTAAACTTATGTAGCTTTGTAGGGTGTAAATACTACCTGTGAACAACCTTCAAAACCATTTCATTCATATTCCTGATATTGAGTTATATGGATATTTGTTCCATATTCCTATCCATAAATCCTTAAGTATACTGATATTTAAATTCATTTCCTAGGCTACTTTAGCTCCTCTGCCCTCCTTATATTTTTTCTCAATAGTGCATTTATATATTAATGAAGTCAATCCTTTCCCTTTTTTATCTTTTTGTATAAAATACTGTTCAAATTCCATTAATAATCTTATAGGGACAGATCTTTGATACAACTGAATATGGAAAATCCTCATTTGTTTTATTTGTAGCCATTTCATTCTTATTTGACTTGTTTTCTTTTTAGTTTGTCTAAGTGTAATTGGTTCCCCTGACACAAATAAGTCCTTAATGCTTTATAATCTAATTTGTCTCCATGTTTGTACACATTTCCCCTGAGATTTAAACTTTGGATGCTCCAACAGAGTACATAAAGGGGATATGGGGGGAACGAGGATTTTCATATATTTTGCCATCTCCATAATGTTTCAAAAATGAAAGGATTCTGTATTTGTTCACCCTTTCTAAGCATTTTTGTTGTATAGATATACATATTTGCTACATCCATTTTCCCATCACCTTCCATTTCAATCCAATCACAATTTTATAAATTTAGTGCCTTGATTTACTTCCAGATTTCCTTGCCTAGATAGATAGATAGATAGATAGATAGATAGATAGATAGATAGATAGATAGATAGATAGATAGATAGATAGATAGATAGATAGATAGATAGATAGATAGATAGATAGAGATGGTTTGTTACCAAGACATCTGACTTATACACCCACAAATAACACCTCCCCATACAGCAGGAATGTGACTGTTAGCAACTGGGAGACCCAATCAATTTCCTAGCTTATTCTCACTGAAATATTCTTCTTATGGTAAACGACTGACACCATAAATCAATGTATGTAAACAGAGATGATTTTTCATATGTAAAATATTTGTTGTGCTCTCTTTGTTCATTTGTCTTCCCTTCTTCCTGCCATTTTGTGGCAAAACAGTTTGAAAAAATACCTCTGTGTGCTATTCATCTACTCAGCTTCCCTTCTTCCTTGAAAATTAGAGATGTGAACAAAACTTGTTCATCTTGGGCTTGGATATGAGTTCCATAATGCCAGGTTCAAATGAGAGGTAGAGGTTAAGAGCATGTGCTGTTATCTGACTTTGATCCCTGTTTACCTCCTCTTCCATTTACCCAGACTACCATTTATTTTAAAGTTCCCCCATTTTGTTTAAACCCAGCATAATACCTGGAATGGTAGTAGCAGCAGTGGTCACAATTTGGCCACAGTAAGAAGGAAGTTCGTCTGGCACATTGAAAAAGTATAGAAATGATAGTTTAGACCTACTTTCCCCTGGCCCCAGTGGGGAGCGCGGTCCCCTGATAATAAGTCCATAAGCAGCTCTTGGCTTAGAACTGCTTTTATTAATGATACAGTATCACTTTCCTCTGCCTCCCCCCCCCCCAGTGTACCAGAGGACGATCTTTAGTTTGCCAAGGGGTCCCAGTGAATGTGACTGGAATTCCCCAGAGTCCAGGTTTTGGAGCGTAGACGGGAGAGGGAAGTGCCAGGCTGCTTCTTGCATTCTCTTCCTTTGTCTCTCTGTTGTCTCCCCACACGTTTTCTTCTCTGTGAGTAAACAATGACCCTTGCCTTCCCTTTCCTGGCCTTTTATTCCCCTTGATCCCTCCTTGTCCTCCCCAACAGAAATAAAGAGGTGAGACAAAATGGTTGGATTTAAATTGGGCCACAATTTATTCAATATAAATTCCTGTTTAACTCTTTAGCCCTTCCTTAACCCAAGGGGTACTGCCTGTAGTGGAAGTGGGTTAACAATTGGAATTCCAGAATCTTCCAACCCATCCTGTAATTAATTGAATCCTTACTTCATCAAGGTTCTGTCCAGCTGTTCAGCACTTTAGCAAAATCAATTTATCATTAAGCCCCTGGTAGCCTCCCTTCTCATTTTAAGTGTTGCCTTAGAACATCTCTTATGATTTCTACCATTCTAAATCCTAACTCTGCTTTAGGGCTACCCATTGCCTCAAGGGCAATTTCCTATGGGGAATGCTTCATTTCTTGACCTCTTACCAAATTGTGATCAGGAAATGCAGGAACACAACAGACCCATACATGCCCCTCCATGCCACAGAGAGAGAATGGGGTGAGCAAAAAAACACCACCATTCATAGCCAATTCAAATGATGGTCAAAAATTCCCATCTGGCCCTTAAAGCCACCAGCTAATCTCATTCTTTCTTACCTATAGGGCTGGAGGGATGGGCCCAAGCCACGAGCTGAAAGAGAAAGAGATCGGGAAGGGAAGCCTGTTATATACATTGCCTATCCCCACATGAACGGGTACAAAATTGGTGCAACATTCTGAACCTGATCTGATTGGGGGACACGGAAGCCCAACCTGGCACAAGTCCGAGCGAAGCCACCATTTTCCAGCTTTTCCTCATCAGGAAACAGCCTGTCCTTCAACTGCATGGCCTCTCCCTTCCTCTTCATTTGGAGAAAATATGCCCTCTTCTCAGCTGTCTCATACTTGATCCCAGTTATGATACAGTTGGCTCCTTTCATCCTTCCCTGATACATATAAACTGTTTGGGTGGGGATTCAGTGGCCAAAGCCAGAATTACAGGGGGTGATGTTTGTGCTGGAGGAGGAACTACACATTGACACTTTGTGATTTTAAGTTTCTCTTACTAAACACAGTTATGAAGGTTTGTAAACCTCTCTTACAAAACCGCAGTGAAGGGATATGGTTCCAGAAAGTGATCTTTTCTACATCCTCCTCTCCAGTGCTGTTCCCTTCTCAGCCACTTTCTCATACTGAAAAGAGAGAACAATACTAGAACTGGAAATAATATGTATTTACAGAAATTGAGTGGTCCCATATTTATTTCTGACTCTGAAATTTAAGATTTTCCCAGGAGACCCTATAAAGCAGGGGTGCCCAAACTTTTTGTAAGGAGGGACAGATTTGGTGGCTGAGAATGTGTCAGGGGCCGGTTGCTCCCCAACCCTGCCACCCCACTGCAAGCCCCACCCACTGACCCATAAGCCCCACCCACTGACCCCTTGCAACCCCGCCCACAGGAAGGAAGGCAGGGACCAAGGGAGGGAGGGAGGGAAAGGTGGGGACCAAAGGAGGGAGGAGAGAAGGAAGGTGGGGACCAAAGGAAGCACAGGGAGCCGTGGCCACAGGTTTCCCCTTGGAAGAGGCGATCCGTGCGGCCTTGCACCCCCCCAAGCTCCCCAGCGGTGGCGACGGCTCGCCCGCCAGCCCACCCCAAAGCTCCTTGGCGGTGGCAGAGGCCCGCTGGCCTGCCCACCCCCACACATTCCCCTGCGGTGCCTGTGGTGGCAGACCGCCTGTCCACCCGAGTTTCCCAGCGGTGTCAGTGTTGGCAGAAGATTGGGGGAAAAAAACATGGGGGAAAGGATGGGTAGGGAGGGGCGGGCCAGCCAGCCGTGGGCCACTCAGAATGGCCTGACGGGCCGGATTTGGCCCCTGGTGTTTGGGCAGGCCTGCTATAAAGGAAGAAAACACTTTGGAACTTGTAGACCTGGAGACCTTGGAATGGTACTGTAGCTGTCTCATTTATTGCAGAATCTGATACATTTCAGAGACAATAATTAGCAAAAGAGAACACCTATTTACAGTATCTGGTAATGCAATGTCAAAATCAAGCAATGAGTTAAATGTACTTTGGTCCAATTCAGCAGGGTGGATTTTATGTTCTTAGGACAGGAAACACTTCCTTATCAATGATTTTGAGGGGTACATGAAATCTCTAAAAAGCTTCTAAATGTAACAAAATCAAAGCAGAAGGCAGAAGAAGAAGAAAAATAAGAATTCTGAGTGAACAAACAAAATATTTAGCTATGCCATTTTCAAATTAACTCCAACCTTCTGAAACTATAAAAAGGAAAGGAAAGGAGGCAACAGCCTGCTTTTGTAGTTGTTATTTTTTTGCTGCCATTTTCTCATATTTCTTGCTAGCATGTTTTTGTGCTAGATTTATGGGGAACCATTCCAGCCATTGAGTACCTTAGAGAAAATTCCCAGCTCTCTGCACCTTGACAAAGCCGGATAATATTTCATTGAACCAAAGAATATGAAATAGGATGTAAGAGCTCATTTCTTCAAATAAATGAATATGCAATGTTATCCTTTCCATAGTGTGATATAATAAACACAAATTAAGCACATACCTTCCACCACTTAGTAATTACAGATTACTTGCATCCTACTTCTGTTGTATTGTTCACAGCAATTTAGATAACTATGACCATAAGCATGCTTCTCTTAAAATTCACACCTTGTCAGAGGTGTCAGAGGAATATTTACAAAGAGAAATGAAGCAGATATCATTTTGAGATGCAGGCTTGCATACATATGAAAGAACATATACAACATATCCTTATTTTGCAAATATCTTCCAGTTCACTTTTTGTGGACTAAGAGATGAATAGCCAGGAAGATCAGAGATTACAAAATCTAAAAATTACAACATTACAGTTTGGAATATAGTTGTCATGCTAGACAAGGACAACAAACAATTAGATCAGTCACCCAGATGTTCAGAGAACAAGATAAATCAAACCTCCCAGAAAAGATGTGCATCACAAAAGCAGCACTAGTCAAGTTATACTGGAAAAGAGGTTTCTGTAATTAAACCTTTGACTACATCTGTATTCATACCCTGTATTACATTTGAAATCACCATAAGTGCTTACACAGGGGCTGCAGATTGATTTGGGAGTGTATTCTTCATAATGGATGTGATCACAATAGTATTTCAGCTGTCACACACCCCTTCTTTCCTCCAGTCCCACCTCTATGATTCTCCTGTGATTCTGTGTGAGAAAGCTAGAGCTGAGAAAGGAAGGGCAGTTAGTGAAATCCTGTTGTTAACCTGTTACATGTGAATTATGGGTGGTGGAGGAATATCAATGTATTATGTGGGTGTGCGCGCACATGTGAATTTCAAAGAATGTTAGGGGGAAAAAGTCTCACTATAGGAAAATGGCAGGGCTTTGAAATGCACACGTGCACTGACACCCACAATTGGAACCTTTCCAGAAGTTCAGATGAAAAGATAATAGAGTTCCAAGGCACTCAGCTTGCAAATAGTGGTAGTGGCAGCAGTGGAGGGGAGGGGAGGATTCCCATGTGGTGTGGGGAGCCCCCCCACACACACACACATTTCAAAGTATAATGAAGAAAAGTGCCATTAAGGTAAAACAGCTGAGATGGGATATGTCCAATTAAGAGAACTCAGTCAGAACTTTGAAATGTGCATGACTGTGTGTGTGTGTGTGTGTGTGTGTGTGTGTGTGTGTGTGTGTGTCTCCCCTGCAGTCTTTCTCCCTATTCACTATCTGAGTGCCTTGGATCTCTCTGTGATATTTCCATCTCAGCTTGTGCCAAAATAAACCCTTGGAACATGGGAGTATCCTAATGTGGGAGAAGTCATCTTCATTTGTGAAAGCTCCTTCCTCCCACTGAAACCAAGTGTTAGGTGCATGCAATAGAGTTATTTCCCCAGCATTTATTAATGGCTGTATTGGCTTGATGGAAATGAAAAATAATGCCTGCACTAACTAGACAGATCATGCTTTAGGGGGGGAAAGATGCCGCCAAGCTAAACAAAAAGAAGCATGAAATGTGGAACCATTGTTATACTCTGCTTTTAAGAGTAAAGCAATGGGATGTAGAGTAAACAAGAGTGCACTATTAAACTTATTGCACATGAGTGAAACAATACAGAATTTCAAAAATTGTTTAAAAATCACATTGTTGAACAAATTGTGCATCTGTTTTGGGAGAGAATATTTGTACAACCATGTTTAGGAAGAGATAAAATTATATAAAAACAGCTTGTGTTTCGTATGTACAGTACTGTACTTAAGATCAAGGAGTTACGTGTAACTGTAAAGAGTTATAAGACATTTACCAACATTAAAATGGAGGAAACAGGCCCTTTCTGAGAGTTATGAATTGGAATTCATAAGATGCGATCAACATACTCCATCTTAATTATCTTCACAAGAGCCATGCAAGATTGGTTGTAAATATTCTACCTTCCAAACAGTAAATTGTGCCTAGGAGATTTTGGTTCATCCAAAGGCACACAATGCCTTAAACTGCTGCCTGAAGGATGCATGAGAAATTCATCCCATGACTTTTAATGAAAGTGAGTGTCTTTGGACCATTCTGCAAAGCACACTTGGCTCTCCTGAGCCACAAGTGTGGAATCTGCACTTCTTCAACACTTGGCAATGCAGCACAGAGGAGAGGCAATGCACACATAAAAATGTGCATGAGAGTGAACACCAGACACAAAGCACATGAGATCAATGGAGACTACTTGGGGAAATGCAAACACTGGAAAATCTTCACGCAAGAGTATAAAATTTTATGTATAAACCAGAAAAACAAAACAAGACAAAACAAAAACCCCTCACAACCACAGGGAGAAATAATATCCAGAAAATCCAGCAGTCTTTGCAAGAATAAAACTGCCAGAGCCATCCATCCCTAAATTGAGCAGGGATTTGAATCTGCTTGGTCCAAGGCCATGATTTTATTCAGTGGACAAAACTACCTCTCATTCTGGCTATATTATGCCGCTGACATATGGATAAACCTCCCATTTTACGTAAATAGAAATTAAACATCATTAAACAGGCATAATTATCCATTTTTGAATCCTTTCAGACTGTGAAAATCGTATCTTCCTTTACAGCGGATGAAATTAATAACAACAGCTGTTTTGGATAGCACCCTATGTTGCTGTTTGTATGATGTTCCATTACTGTGAACTGAAGCTGGCCCCGTGCCAGATTTTGACACATGATCACGGCTTGCTTCAAGTGGGAGCCAATGTGGAGCCAAAGTCAATCACAATATGCTTAATCCATAAGAGCTGCACTGTTTTAATAATGGGATGTTGTGTTTGCAGCAACAGAGACACACGGCACAGTTTGTCAATTAAAGACTGTGTCATAACCCTTCGGTATTTGCTTACCAAGAATATGATGATATAGCAGATGTGTAAAGGAGGGCAATTTCCTACTGACTAATGTGATGAGCAGGTACTTCAGTGATCACCTACTGCTTATGGCAATATGAACAGCTGGGATTACTTAAACTCTCAAAACTTACAATATCATATAACTTAGCCTGAGCCCGTGAGTTGATTTTTAGAGGGATCAAAGTTTGTGATACTTCTTGCTTTACCGATCTTGCCTCTATTTCCATTATCGGTTTGTGTTTCAAGCACTGGGGCAGCCATGAGAAAGGTCAGCAGCTCATGCTTGATGCTGGTATCTGTTCAGATGTTCCAACCCATGCCTCATTTGTCCAGGCCCACCCACTTTCTCTCAGGTTTTGATGTTCTCCTACATGTGGAGAGTGATAGATCTGAAGAGGGGACTCTTTACAGTCTATGGAGCTCACCAGATGAATTTTCATCCTAGAAAATCAACATCATGACTCGTGTGGAGAACTTTCATGGATAGCAGAGGTTCTCTTCTTTAGATGTGTTGTTTTCTGGGTTTAGAAAAGTGATTAAACCATAAACAGAGTGGGTAGAGCAAGAATGCTGCCTTTTTGCAAAAACAAATGTGCACAAAATGCAACGTGGACAGGATGTATACAGTATGATACTTTCCACATGTAGCATAGCCACCACAGCTGTGACCTCATCCCCAAATGTCAGTGGTGGTGCTCTGAACACAAGCCGCTGATGTCTAACTCTGTGGAGGGGAAAATCAAACACCTAATTTTAGGGATGTTCACTAGTGAAATACTGAGTAGAATCTCCGTTTGAATCCTCATGAGTAAATATTAGTGACAAATAAGAAGAAATAAACTATATTTATCTGCATTGTGTCTGGTCGTCCTAATGATAACTGAAAAGTCCTTTGATTTGTATCCTTGCGTTGAGCAGGGGGTTGGGCTCGATGGCCTTCTAGCTTCTAGCTTCATTATCCTTATGATTCTATTTTCACTACTTTGTTTTTGTTATTTTCATAATCCTCTTCTTCATGATTTTATAACCTTAATTACTTTTACTGTTCTAAATAATTTGGAAATGCAAAATAAAAAACCAATTATTGGCACTTGCATTGCACTTCAGAATGTTCAGAAGGCTTTATATCTTGACGTGTAAGAACCATTGACAAGTGTTATCAGCTCTGTACTGGCGGTGGAAGCTGAGAACAGTAGCTTGCCTAAACCCACCTAATGCATTTTAAGGCCAAGGAAACATTATATAGCTCAGTCTCTTATCCACTGTACACCAATATAACTAGAAACATACAAAATAAATATAACTAGAAACTTACAAAATAAATAACATCTTGAAATTTAATTACTGTGTTGTATGATTCATCTCATGCAAAAGCCTCAAACTAATCCGGTTGCTTGTGAAAAATCCAATAATTATTTCTGAAATGGCAATTTTTTATGCTAATCAAAAGCATGAAAGTCTAACAACAATCAGGATTTTTCCTGACTCAAGGACAACTCAGTTCAATTCCACTGCATATCTCTTCACATGTAGATGCACTATGATTTGACAAATCTTCAAATGCTCTATTCAAAGATTTTGAATCATACTCATGCAGCTTCTGTGCATTTCATAAAGAATAAAGTGCTGCAAAGTTTTGAATTTCTGGTAAAATTCCTTTTGATATGCAGTATAAATTCAGACGGCTACAGAGGATAAGAGTCACAAGTTTCCCAGAGCCCACACCTATCTCATTTACTGTCACAGAGTGAGACAGAGATTTCTGTATCTCACTCTGACACATTTATTTATTTATTTATTTATTTATTTATTTATTTATTTATTTATTTATTTATTTATTGGATTTATATACTGCACCATCTAGCAACAAGGCTATTCTAGGCAATGTAGGAGAAAGAACAGAAACATTTATTTACATTTATTTACTTACAGTTTCTTGAAATTATATATGTGTACCCTGCTTCCTTTCTGTACATGTAGCTAGCAGCCAACTGAATTGATCAACAGTAAACAAACAACTACTACCACCCAATGAAAGATGATGGGGGAAAGCATTCAGTGAGGAGATGGACCTCTCTTTGAAATTGAAGACTAGAAGGAACTATTGATTACCGACAACCAAACTAGCCCAGAAAAGTTCCCGCAAGTGACACTAATTACAAACAGCATGAAAAGTTGCAAAGTTTTAACAGAAGATGGAGGATTTTCCTCCTTAAAGCCTTTTGCTGAATCCTCAGTTAACAGAATGACAGGCCATACAGATGGCAACGCTGGAGGTAATGCCAATTGATATGCCCCCTTTTAAAAACAAACCAAAGTGTGCTGCTTATACTGTATATCACCCCCTAGCACTTAAAGCCCTCTCTGGGCAGTTTACAAGTACTTATGCAGCTGGGTTCTCAGAAGGATGGAAGGCTGGGACAGCCTTGATCTGGCTACCTGGGACTGAACCCTAGGTCAGGAACACAGATTTGGCTTAATACAGCAATTTAACCACTGCACTACTGGCCCTATTTCCTTTTCCCATTTGATCCTGGGGGGAAAATAGAAAATACTTTACTCTTGATAAAGATTTTGGATAACTCTGAGTCCTGCTTTTATTGCATTTCTTAGCCCTACTCTGTGTAAATATCTTGTTGCAAGACTTTGTTTTTAATTGCTCCATGGAAATGTTCAGATGTTTTCTGTCATTTATGTACTTTTCTACTATAATTTTCACATATTAGGTGCAAATGTATGCCTACAAATATTTCTTTCTTTACACACATTTCTAGCTGTTCTCATTTGCAAAGCTCTGATTTTGTTCATGCACATTATATCACAAGCTTCATAAATGTGTGAATTACAGAGATAAAAAGGACACTTTGCTTTGCAACAAGCTTTTGGAGGTGTGAAATGGGTAAATGGAGTGAGATCATGAAACCAACCTAATTCCCTTCCACTCATGGTTGCATCTGAATGGTGGACTGGCAAACGATTATGAGCTTGATTTTTCAATAGTGTGGTTAGGAAAAGGGCACATTTTTGCACATGATCCAATCAGTTCTAGGTTTTGGAAGAGGCAGCTGTGTTAGGCTGTGCAAGAATTCCAGGCAAAATCCAAAGAAACAAAACAAAAGTCAAAATCACATGGCACCTTAAAGACTTTTATATTTTAATGCAAGGTGGTATATTTTAATGTAAGACTTGATCCCTGAAATATTACATTTAAATAGAATAATTTTTAAGATGCCACATGTTTCTGTTTTTTGTTTCATTCCACATTGTTTCAGCTATGGCTGCCAAGTAAGATATTTGTGGAGACTTGAAATACAAATCATCTACCCTACCAAGGATTTACACATATAAAATTAGCAGAAAGGGAGCTAACTAAGGTGCAAGACAGAACAAATGTCCACTCACACTACCTCCCCGCATTCCTATTGGTTTGCATGGCAATTTGTAGTTTGCATGGGAATTTGCACTGCGGAGAAGACCACAAGATAGTACAATGGGGTGTCGTGTTTTGTTTGCATTCCCCTACAAAAAGTCAGTGGAGTTTAATGCTAGCTAGTTTCTGAGTTTCCCTATGTGATCCATTGTGTTTGCCATGTTAGATCTATAATGGATACGGAAGGACAGTAGAGATGGGCACGACTCAGCGAAATTTTTGTTTTCATTTTCGTTTCTTCGTTTCGTTTCGTAATGAAAATGAAAAAATTTTCAGAAGCAAAACGGAAACGAAATGAAAAATTTTGCCGTGTTTTTCGTTTTTGTTACGGCGGACATGTTGCATTGAAAAGAATGCTAACGAAACGAAAAAATGTTGTGTTCATTTTTGTTTTTTCGTTTCGTTTCGTAACGAAAATGAAAACGAAAAATGTGCAAAAAACTCCCGAAAAACAAAAACGAACCGAAACGGACCCCTAAATGACAAACGAAAAACGAAAAATCATTTTTTTGAGTCGTGCCCATCTCTAAAGGACAGAATGCTGATTTAATTAGGATTCTCATCAGTTCAGATTGTTTTGACACAATAAGACACCTTGATTAGGAATGTTAAATTTTACAACTTTTGATCTTTCCAGCAGGCATCAATCAAAAGAGCTTTTTGCTCCCAACATCTTTATTATTGGTGTAAAATATTTCAGTATCCTTTGTGTGTGTGTGTGTGTGTGTGTGAAGCAAGGCACACACATTCACAAAGAGCAAGCACAGAAAAACTGAATGATTGTTAAGAAAGAGGTAGATAATCAAGCCAGTGTTTCAAATTCTAAAAAAGCAGTCTTTCTACTTTGAGGAAACACATGGAATGGTGTGTATGAATTTATAGGCCTCTTGCTGCTTTAAAGTTAGGCAATTTTGCACATTAAATTAGGCCTTTTTCTTTCTTTAAAATAGTGCCCTTCCCCATGAGCCTTGCGGCACAGTAGTTAAAGTGCTGTACTGCAGCCAAAACTGTGCTCACAATCAGGGATTCAATTCCAGGTAGCAGACTAAAGGTTTACTCTGCCTTCCATCTCCCTGAGGTCTGTAAAATGAGTATCCAGCTGGGGGCAATGTGTGGCCTGCATAATTAAATTATAAACCACTCAGAGAGTGCTTTAAGCACTGTGATGAGGTACATAAGCAGTGCACTTGGCTTTGTTTTGCTTTATCAAGATTACCAGCAATTCCTGGCACCTTCCCTGGTGGGAGAATACTGCCCTTCCGTTGTCTCAATATGGGAGAATAAGACAACAGAGGATTCAGCTTCCCAGTGAAAGCCCATTTACACACCAATGGTATCACTCAAAACTGCAAATATGAGGTGATGAACATGCACTCCCATTCCTAAGAGAAGCATTTTTTTTTATGAAATGGCTGCAATTATTGGTTCTCAGCTCTGAGTTTACTGTAATTAATACATTAAAGATACCTTTTCATTTTCTAAACAATGAATGACTGTAGTTTTACGATTTTAATGTTATGAAATAGTGTCATCTTCATTCAGAAATGTAGGAGACTATTAAT
>JAHTLZ010000120.1:399009-410319 GCA_023846285.1 Phrynocephalus versicolor
GCCCCTATGCTCTGGGAAGTCAAATCGCGCTAAATCGCAGTGGAAACGACAAAACGACAAATGACAAACAAATCTACGAAACTACAAATTTTTGAAAAATTTCACGACAAATGGAAATGACCCGAAACGGACCCGTTCCGACAAACAAAAATTCGAAACATCATTTTTTCTGGTCGTGCCCATGTCTAATCAATATCAATGTGGTAAAATTATATTTTATTCACCATTTAAAGATTGTTATTCTTAATGAAACTTAAACTAAACTAAGATGTAATCTCATGCAGAACTTTTTCATATGTCTACACTCATATGCCATTGAAACAGATTAGCTGGATGGAGAAAGAGTTTCCAAAGGCCTCCTTATCCAACATACTTATCATAGTAATAAGAGGAGACAATATTGGTATTTATCTAAAAATAAAACCCTTAACACAAATGATAAGAGGGAGCAAGCTTTGAAGATGTCGAGGCTTTGGAAGTAGCTTCATCTTCAAAGCATTTTGATTGGGAAAAGCATTGAAAGTGAATGTGCTCCAGCTAAAGACTTTGAAGATTGTTGTGCTTCAGGGAAACAGCTTTGAAGGGTCTGGGCAGGGCACAGTGGAGAGAACTTGAATGACTTCAACTGATGCCTCATGTTGCTGATGACATCTTTTCTTCCTGCTATAGTTTGCAAAGACAGCACATTATTGCATGGCAAGAGTTCAAACCTCCATGTGGAGACTGGCATAATTTAACATGAAATGAGCCATTCACATGGCCACCACACAACGTTCTGGTTTCACAAATGTCATTTCACACTGCCCCTACCCTCCCTACAACAGCAACAACAACAACAAAATAGGCATAACTAAGTCAATAAAATCATAAAACCAGATAGAGGAACAAAAGTTGGCTGAAAACGGAATAGAACAGATCGAAATATCAAGGAATTAAAAGGCGTTGCAAATCTATATAACCAGGTCTTCAGTTTTTTTAAAAGAACGACAGTGTGGAGGCCAAACAAATCTCAGGAAGCTGGTTCCACAAGTGTGGGGCCACCACTGAGAAGGCCCGGTTCTTTGTTACTGACTTGCAGGTCTCTCTCAGAGTTAGCACCCTCAAATGACCTGCCTCAGAGCATCAGGTGATGTGGGTGGAATTCTGCAGTAGGAGCCAGTCTAACAGATGATGAGGTCCCAAACCATTTAGGGGTTTGTATGTCAACATTAAAACCTTGAAGTCAGTTTAGTAATGGACCAGCAGCCAGTGCAGTGTTGCCAGTCTAGGGCTGATATGTTGTTAACTTCTCAACCCAGTTACTAGTCTGGCTGCAGAATTCTGCACTAGCTTTGAGCTTCTGCATTAATTTACAAGGCAGCCCCATGTAAAGAGGACTACAGTAGTCTAATCTCGAGACTACAAGTGCATGGACCAATGTAGTGAAAGTGCCAGGGTCCAGGAAGGCATGCAGCAGTGCGATCCACCAAAGGTAGTAATGTGCAGAACGGACCTGTGACACCACCTGGATGTCCATAGTGAGTGCCAGGTCCAGTATTACGCCCAGACTGCACATCTATTCCTGTGCAGTGAGAGTTGCCCCCCCCCCAAAGTGAGGGAATTTCCAAAACTGCCAACACCTGGTAACCCCACTCAGATGACTTCCATCTTGTTTGGGTTCCGCCTCAGTCTATTTTCTTTCATCCATTCCAGCACAGCATCTAGGCAGCGATCCGGGGATGAAACAGCATCCACTGCAAATGGAGAAAAGAAGATATAGAGCTGGGTGTCATCAGCATACTGATATAGAGATGTTAAAGAGCATGGTTTTGAGCTGTGGTGCTGGAGGAGAGTCTTGAGAGTCCCCTGGACTGCAAGGAAATGAAACCTATCCATCCTAAAAGAAATCAACCCCGAATGTTCTCTGGAAGGACAGATTTTGAAGCTGAGGCTCCAGTACTTTGGCCACCTCATGAGGAGAGAGGAGTCCTTGGAAAAGTCCCTGATGTTGGGAAAGATTGAAGGCAAAAGGAAAAGAGGACGGCAGAGAATGAGATGGTTGGACGGTGTCATCGATGCAACCAATATGGATTTGACCAAACTCCGGGAGGCAGTGGAAGATAGGAAGGCCTGGTGAGCTCTGGTCCATGGGGTCATGAGGAGTCAGACACAACTGAATGACTGAACACCAACACCAACAAAGAGCATGGGGGAAATGACGGACCCCTATTGCACCCCTCAATTGAGGGACCAAGGGGTGGAGTTTATCTCCTCCAGCTGTACACTCTGTGGGCAGTCCTCCAGTTTCATCCACATGATTTTCATCTTATCTAGATTCAATCTCAGTCTGTTTGCACCCATCCAATCCAGCATGCTCCACAAGCAGAATTCAAGGGAAGGACAGCACTCACTGCAGAAGTTGAAAAGGAGAGATAAAGCTGGATGCCATCAGCATACTTATGACATGAAGGTCTGTAACTGCTGATGAGAGATCAAGGAGGACAAATGGACCTTGCCCCTACTGACCTCTATCAGAAGGTCACCATGCAGGGCAACCCATGTTGTCTCTGTCTCATGACACAGCCTGAACCTGGACTGGAATGGATTGAGTGCATTGGCCTCATCTGGAAGGCCCTGAAGCTGATTGGCCTCCTCCCTCCCTCTCCATTCCCTTGCTCATTAAAGGGACATTAGCTGCAGGTTTACAATTGTTAGTTTCATCTGCCACCAAGCTAGGTTTATTTTTAATTGGTCTAATGGGTGTATCCTTGAAGGCTAGGGGGACCCTGCCCTTTTGGAGAGGCCAATTAATTAGTCTAGCCCTTTCTATTTTCACTGGTCTGGCTACTTTTATGAGCTGGGCTGTGCAACAATCCAGATAGGAGGTGGAGGCTCTGCAGCGATCAAGTGCCTTGTCCACCTCAGTTAATGTCACCAGTTGAAATTGAGTTAGATTAGCTAGACCAGGCAATGCAAAGGACATCTCACTATGATCTACTGTACGGTCTGAAAATGGAGGTCATGTTCCCGACTGATAGCATCCACTTTAGATTTTAAAAGTGCCACAAACTGCTCACAAGAAAAAGAAGTACTACTGGGAGACCTATCACCGTGACTGACCCTGGATAGATTGCTCACTATACAAAAGAGCTTGGCCTGCTGGCTTGCACTCCACTTACTCTATCTGGTTAGCGAAGTAGGATCTTCTATCACCCTTCACCCTTGATTGAGAAATATGAGGTGTAGAGATGGGCACGACTAGGGAAAATGACGTTTTTGAGTTGTCGTGTGTTGGAGGCGGCCCGTGTCGGCTCGTTTCCGTTTTTCGCGAAACTTCGCAAAAAATAGTCGTTTTGTTTTTCGTTTTTTCGTCTGTCGTTAAACTGGTTTGGGGGGGAGCGGGCTCCTGGAGGCACCTCTCTGGGGTGGGTGCCTCCTCTGGCCTGCTGTAGGGGAAGCGGGCTCCTGGAGGCACCTCTTTTTTGGGGGGTGCCTCCTCTCCTCACCCGCTAGGAAGGGAAAGCAGGCTCCAGGAGACCCCTCATGGCATGGGGGTCTCCTCTCCTCACCTGCTGCTGCAAAAGGGCATGCATAGCCATATGGATATGCATACCAAGTTGCACGCAGAGACACAGCAGACTGGCAGAGGCACCCCTCTTTTTGGGGTGCCTTCCCTGCAACAGTCGGTGATGGTGAGACACAAGCAGCACTCGAGGGCATGGTTTGCATGGCACTGCTGCTGCAGGAGGAGTCAGCCAGAGCCACAAGTGGCGGACTGGCAGACTCTCTGCACCCGCTGTGTCTCACTAAGAAGGGAATTGTACTTGCGTGTAGTGCAATGCAAGTACAGATCTGGCTTAGGCAACAGGGTTAGCGCAAGGGCTAGGGTTAGGCTAGTTACTGGTGAGGTTAGGGTGAGTATTGGGGTGCACCTCTGGGTGTCTCTCTGACCCACTAAGAGGACAGTGTACTGTGGCGTATGGGTAAGGAATCAAGGATTAGGGTTAGGGTTAGGGGGCTAGGGCAGGGTTTAGTGGTCTTTTTGGCACATCCCAGAAGTCTCAGTGGCCAAGTGGCCATGCGATTGGTGGGATGGCTCCAAAAAATTGCATGGTCCACTCCCACATGGCCACTTGGCCAGCCCATCATTGCGCAGGTGTAAATAAAATAAAATAAAATAAAATCAATGGACAGGGGAGCCGGAGGAGACATTTTGTTGCAAGAAAAACCCACTGCTACTGTAAAAATTCTGGCAGCAGCATAGCAATTTTCGCATGTTTCTGTGGTGCTTGTGTGTTTTTGGACCACTCCACGATTTCAAAAAAAAATATTGCGGTCGCCGCCCCATTTTGGATCCCCCACCCGCATGGTGTGGCGACTCGAGTCCGGCTGCCCAGGACAGGAGAGGGGGGGAGGCCGGGACACCCCCCCAGGAACCACCCCCTCTGGTAGGTGCACTACTGCACATGCATAGGCATATTTCCGCCTGCTTTTTTTTTTTTGGCCGGGAATGGGGGGGGAGTTTAAAACTTTTTTCTGTGCTGCTTGCGCTTTTGCGGCGGCCGGCGGCGAGACTCCCCCCTGCCGTTGCTGGTGCGAGCCTGTGGCGGCCGGCGACGAAACTCCCCCCGCCGTTGCTGGTGCGAGCCTGAGGCGGCGAGTCCCACAGAGCAGCCCAGGACAGGACAGGAGGAGAGGGGGGAGGCCGGGACCCCCCCCCAGAAACCACCCCTCTGGTAGGTGCACTCTCAGAGGCAGGCATATTTCCGCCTGCTTTTTTGGCCGGAATGGCCAGGAATCGGGTTTTTTTTAACTTTTAAAAACTTTTTTTCTGTGCCGCTTGGCATCACGGGATCGCCGCGATGCCAGGAACGACCACGACAAATCAGACCCAATTATTCTTTAGTCGGTTCGAGTTCGAGTTCTGGCGGAGTAATTCCCGTTACCGTTTCCGTTCCGTAACGGGAACGAGTAACGGAAATGGAAATGGGAATTCCGCTAAGTCGTGCCCATCTCTAATGAGGTGCAATCTTAGTGGCTATTCAATTTGTTGTTGTTGTTGTTTTTGTTGTTATCTGAACTGTAGTTAGTTCTGATACATTTAAAGCATCTGAGGTGTTAAACAGTGTTTATTTCATTCTGTCTTTCATCTCCTTTATCTTTCATGACTTACAATTGAATTGCAGAGGTATAGTACTTGATTGAACATTGTCTCTGTATTTCTTGGTAACCTGTACATCTAAAGTTGAGAAAACATAGCTAAACTACAAAAAAGCTGTGTTTAATTCAGGTTTGTGTGTGCCTGTTCTGTGCCAAAAGTTAAGTGGTAAGTTGGGATGGGAACCTTACGAAAAACAACACGCTATTTAATTGTTTTTTAAGATTACAAAACCTTATCAAATGAAACAAAACAGTAAATAGCGTTTCATCAAGAAATGAAATGAAACATCATTTTTTTGTTTCAGGAATGAAATGATTCATCCTAGTGGCAAGAGGCCTCTTGATCCAGCCATCTTGAGAACAGGATGTTTATTTTTAAACTGATTGATTTGTTTTCCTTCCTTCTCTCCAGCACCTCAGTGGTTGAGCGGATCTCTCTGATCCCCAGTCTGTTTGTGTTGCAGCTAGAGCTCCGATGCCGATCTCTTCCCTGTGCTGTGGCTGTATCTGCAAGTTGATTCAAACTGTTTTTTTTTTTCCTGATTAAGTAACTTGGATCTTGTGCAGTAGCTGTAGTTAAGCTTATGAAGGTTAGCAAGCGATAATGGTTCTTACTTTCCAATGAAAAGATTTGCTTTCTGATTTTCACATATAAGTCCTCTAAAGCAGAGGAACATGAGAAGTTGGCTTTTTCCTAGTCAGAATTTTAAAATTAGATAGAAGGTTTATGATGTTTTCCTTCCTTCCCTCTCTGAGCTACCGATCAGCTGTTGAGCTTATCTCTGCGATCATTAGATTTTCTGCTTGTTTACAGAGGGTTCTTCTTTTGAAATTGATTGGAAGGTTTAAGGAGGGTCTTTGATTTAGGGCAGTGAGCTCCCTGTTAAGTTAAAAAAAAGGAAAGATCCCCATTACTTATAGCTATATGAAATGTTTCATTTCATTTCATTTTGTGACAAAACTTCTTTTAAAAATCTGTTATTAACAAAACAAAATGAAATGAAGACTGAAATGAAACTAAATGCTATATTTCAGTTTCGTGTGCATCTCTAGTGTTAAGTGGTATATTTTAAGGAATGGATTTACCAGCTTCACTCCCCAAGTGAACTTTCATGGCCAAATGTAGACTTGAACTCTGTTCTCCAGAGTCCTAGTATATCACTCTATATGCTACACTACAATGGGAATCTGAATCAGATTTAGCATGTTCAAAATCATTTTTTAAAGGTGACCACACAGTGCGCATGGGAGCTTGGATGTTTCAAAACATAGAAGGTGTTTCTTTGTATAACAAGCTAGGCATTATAAGATGAAAGTCCAAGTTAGACATAATGTGAGCTAGACATAATTGTTTATTTATCATTCTGTCTCACTCACATATAGATCAGTAGGAAATGTATTTTTTACCCTAGGAACATTGGAAGCTGCCTTTTACTGTGTCAGTACACTGATACATCTAGTCAACTCTGGAGTCAACTCTAGTTGGCAATGTTCTCTAGGGTTTCAACCAGGATTGGTTAATTCTACCTAGAGATTTGGCACTTACTTGTGGTCTTCCATCCAACATGTATTATAAGTCACCAACTTAGAACTGACTTGTATTATGTCTAATAGGACCTTCAAGATAAGCAGTATGTAAGGAAAGGTCTTACCAGCCCACCCCTTCGCATGAGGTTCCTTGATGAAGTGGGGATTTAAACCCATTTCTCTTTGTTTTCTCGAAGGTTTTCATGGCTGGAATCTGATAGTTGTTGTGAGTTTTTCAGGCTGTTTGGCTGTGTTCTGGAAGTTTTTCTTCCTGGTGTTTCACCAGACTCTGTGGCTGGCATCTTCAGAGGGCATGGAGCTCCGGGAACTAGGAGTTCTCCCTGCGCTCTGGAGTATAAAGTAAGTGAGACTTCATGTCTCCTGCATAGGACAAATTTCATCTTTCCCACAACTTAAAACCACACAGTCCAACTCACTTTATATCCCGGAGCACAGAGAGAAACTCCTTTTTCCCTGACCTCCTTGTCCTCTAAAGATGCCAGCCACAGAGGCTGACAAAATGTCAGGAAGAAAAACTCCCAGAACATGGCCAAACAACCTGAAAAGGTCACACCAAGTACCATTTCTCTTTGGTTCATAACTCCACCCACTCCATCACACTGGATATTCCATATCCAATATGGATTTTGAAAATAGACAAGATCAGGTCAATTCAAAGTGGTATAGTAATAATTGTAACAAAAAAACTCTATATTTTATCATGTCCTACTTTGCCAAGTCAAGCAAATGTCTTACCCCATGTTGATGCCAATTTGAAATGTCTAATTGTAGTGATATAAAGTGAAATATAGGTACAGATCTCCTCATCCGCAAAAAGATTGTTTAAAAAAATTTGTTAAAAAGCAAAAAAGACAGCCCCAGGACAGGTATAATAATAGCAAGTTGGTGGCTCAGGAGAACTCATGAGAGTCATGTTTAGAGTTTCTTCCTGTTGAGCAAAGAGCATGAGAAGTTGTGCAGAGTGACTGTTTTTGGTATGGCATTGCTCTGACTACAAAGGG
This sequence comes from Phrynocephalus versicolor, assembly GCA_023846285.1. Lineage (NCBI taxonomy): Eukaryota > Metazoa > Chordata > Lepidosauria > Squamata > Agamidae > Phrynocephalus > Phrynocephalus versicolor. The sequence goes on from JAHTLZ010000120.1 coordinate 406,698, forward strand.
TTTGTTGAGATCAGGGGATAGAGGGATATGCCATTTGGTGTGGTCCTCCCATCTGAACAATAAATGGCCTATTTTAGCCCAATCAGCTATTAGGTGCATCTCCTGATCATCTGCAGAGGGTCAAGGGAAGGTTTTTGTTTTGTTTTTGTTTTTGTTTTCTGTTGCTCCTCCCTTCTATTCCATTTTCTCCCTTCCCTCCTTCTCTACCTTCTACTTGCTTTCTCCAACTCCCTTTCAGAACATGCAGCTTCTGGAGGCAGCTATGTTCTGACTAAACTGAGCATGTCAAAGAGAATAAATGCCCTACCTAACACTGGGCCCGAAATGTGTGCCACAGCTCTTAAAGGGGAAGGATGGATCATTTTAAGTTGAAACACTTGCAGACCAAGTTTTCTTCTTCTATTAAAATCGTGCCCTCAATGATCTATATATCATATCTATATGCCAATTTGGACAGGCCCTGACAAAGGATATTTGAAGTGAAAACAGAATGGGAAGAACAGTGTCTTTGCTGGTGAAGCTGTCCTCCTATCTATCATTTCTCTGTTTCGATCCCTCCTCTAACTGTTTTTCTTCACATATTTCTGGAAGTAAACTTGGCTAAGAAGAAAAAATAGAGGGAAAGAAAAGGGAGAATTAAGACCTCTTCTGGACATTCAACCTAAGTTATTTCCAGTCTTTGCAAGGGATCTGCACAAGGTGTTCTGAGCAGTTTGCCCTTTCTAAAGTTCCTCTTCATCTTCCTTGTTGTTGTCACTGCTCATTGCCTTCCTTGTACAACACTAAAATGAACAAATAGAGAAGACAAGGTGTTCGGAGGCTACTACTCCTTCTCCTAACTTCTTTCAAGCAAGACAGAAAGCAGAATAGGAATGATGGAGCAGCAGCTAAACCAGAATACTATAAAGACTGACACTCCTGCTAAATTCCAGGCCTCAGAAGATATCCAATGGTGCCCTGTCAATCCCTGGCACTACCTTCCACTTCACTTTGCACTTTAGGTAGAAAACCTGGGATAAGACATCTTATGCTTGCTTTTCTAATACATCTTATTTATTCTTCAGCAGCCTCTCATTTCTGTTTCTCCTCAACCTCTGACTCTCACTATTCAGCATGAATCTTTCACCATGCGGAGGCATTTTAAAGCTTTATTTTCCTTTCCATCTGAACTATTTTGTTGTTGTTGCTAAATCCACTGAAAGCAGTACAGTGTGTGAGTTATGGAAATTGCTGTTGTATATGTTCATTGTGCAGCAGAAATCAATGGAATCATAAAAAGGGATGTCATGTTCACTCTAAGCTGTGAAAAAAAAAGCTGTTATGCCTCCGTGTAACCTGGTAAACCACCCACGTCTTTATATTTTGCCAAGTCTTTGGAGATTAGCAGTGCACATATTAGGAAATCAACAGATCTATAAATGTATATCAAGGTTCTTTTATGTTTTTCCTTCTGTTTTTGTCACCACAGATGGTGTAGTTCAAAATCGCAGACATTTTGATTTTAGAAACAACAGCAGCCCGAAAAAACCTCTGACAAGTGTTCCAGTCATCTCTGAATTATGGCGAAATAGCAATTTAGCAGCACAGAGACAGCATGCACAAAATTATGGGTGTTTCTTTTCAGCAGATATTGCTTAACACGTTGCAGTGAAAATCAGCTCTTACTATTTGTACTACAGTACATTTTGCAAACAATGGCAGTTGCTTTACAAAACTGCTAAAATGTTTGTGCTTCTAAAGAAAGGTGGTTCAACCATTACAAAAAGTACAGCTCTCTTGAACACAATGGGGCTTACTCTGGAGTAAATATACATAGCATTGCATTGAGAGGCAGGCATTCTCTGATTTATTGCTTCCTGTCACAATATCATTTCACAGCAAAATGTATTGCTTTCTAATCTCCACTTGTTTACTAAAATGTACTCAGAGCAGTGCACTAAATTTTAAATGGGGACTAAATACAGTGTAATATAAAAAAGCAACAACAGATGTAGTGCAGCTAAACAATGCAAGCTGGACAAACCATCTCCTCCCTCTCAAGATTTGTCTTGCTGTGTTCTGCTGTTTCAAGTCATTCCTTCACTCAATAGAGACCAGCTCATTCTTCAGAATAAAGCTAGGAGAGATGGCACAAAACTATGGGCAAGGTAAGTTGTGGTCTGTTTTGTTTTCCTACAGCATCTGTATATAATACACACCACCTCTCTCTCTCTCTCTCTCTCTCTCTCTCTCTGTGTGTGTGTGTGTGTGTGTGTGTGAGTGAGTGAGTGAGTGAGTGAGTGATAAACACACATGACCTGGTCTGATCCTAAAAGACATCAGGAAGAAGAACTAACAGACCACAAACAAAATTGCCCTCAGTAAATCCAGTAAAGATGAAAAGAGACTTGGGAAAATATTGTTGGTCCTGTGACAGAAAAGTTAAGTGACATGTCTCAAGGCTAAGAATGCTGAAGGACCTCACTTAATTTACATTTTAAAACAAATTGATCTAATCTGGATGTCCACAACTAATGCTGTGGCAGGTATTCTTTGCCCTCTTCTCCCAGTGGGAGATTGACAGGTAGGGACCCCAATAGGTGTCACCCACAAGGCTGGCTGGTGAGCAAACAACAGCTTGCTCCCTTGTATTGTCAGGCTGTTCAGCACTCACATTCTCCATGCTTGAAGGCAGCCTGGTTTGGCAGTGGTGGATGACAGAAGCAATGGGCAATGGCACCTTGGCATTGCCACAGTGATAGTCAACCTACAACCACGTTTTCTTGCCCCTATAGGTTTCCACTTTGGAGGGTAACATCTATGGCCTTTGCAGGCAAGCATTATGGCTGGTGTTTGAGGTCCCATTCATGCTGTATCAGAGCTGCCTCGACAGCATCAGCTCTAGCACATGTGCCTGGGAATATATAGAGTTTCTGACTGCTGGCCTGATTTGGAGTGTATGTGGTTATTCTACAGCAAAGAACAATTCCATGGGGTTGCTTTCTTCCGATTTGTTGCTGGTCTGCAGGATGCCGAAGTTCCAGATCCCACTTGTGGGCACCTTTTTTAAAAAATGGATCACCTTTGGAGGAGGCCAACACTGTCTGGAGAATCAGTTGTGTGGTAGGAGCACTCATCGGTGCTTGGAGAAAACCTCTCATGCTATGGGTGGGGCTGCAACTGCTGTTTCTGAAAAGTGGAGAAGAGACCTATTGGATGCTTTTTATGTATGGCAGGTTAATGGACCTACTGGGGAATATGGTTGGTTAAGTCCTTGACGTAGAGATGGGCACGACTTAGCGGTATTCCCGTTTCCGTTTCCGTTACTCGGTTCCGTTACTCTACGGAAACGGTAACGGGAATTACTCCGCCAGCCTTCGAGCTCGAACCGACTAACGAACAATTTTGGTCTGATTTGTCGTGCTTGTTACTTGCATCGCACGATTGCGTGATGCCACGCGGCACAGAATTTTTTTTTTTAAAGTTACAAAACCCGGTTCCCGGCCAAAAAGCAGGCGGAAAAATGCCTGCCGTGCCTCAGGGCACCTACCAGAGGGGTTGTTTCTGGAGGTCCCTGGCCTCCCCCCCATCCCCAGTCCTGGGCTGCTCTGGTGGGACTCGCCGCAGGCTCGCAGCCAGCAAA
>JAHTLZ010000120.1:415351-434701 GCA_023846285.1 Phrynocephalus versicolor
CCCACCACCACCACCAGCCCCGGGCCACGGAAAAATCATCAAACATTTACCGGTCCGTGGGGACAAAAAGGTTGGGGAGCACTGCTCTAAAACATTGTTGACCATGTTGTGGCTGGATGTGACATAGGTCTGGTAAGCCTTCACATTTTATAGCCTTCCCTGCTGTGTCCTCCCAATCTCTCTAAAATTCTCTCTTTCTGGACCGATGTATTTGCAGGGCCAAGGAGAGAACACGTGAGGTCAGATGCTTCCCTTTGAGGGCTCTCCAACCTTGGAGACTCAGTTTCTCCAATTGTACTTATGGAGAGCATAGTGTTGCTGACTGAGATTTTTTACAACTGCATCTTGCCATCAAGGATTATAGTTAGCTCAATGTCTATGCTTGACAGGAAAAATAATATCTGCTGCATTTCTCCCAAGTTTGCAAAGGCTGAGCTTCATCAAGAGGGTGGTGGTCCAGAGGTTAGTTGCCCTCCAGAAAAGATTCTACTTTGAGTCCCTATCACTTCTCTTCTCAAAACCAGAGGCATATGGGGCAGTGCCTCATCAGAAATTCTCATTTACTTCCTAAGATTTTCTCTTCAAGCTTTACTTAACCACAAAAGCAATACTTTCTTTAATTCCATAATTTCAAGAGTCCAGAGAAAGAAAGAAGTAGATTGATATCTTGTTAATCAAAACAAGCTTCTGGCAGTTGGCACAAAAGGAGCAATATGGGAGAAATGCCAAGGGTGTTCCTAGTGGGGGTTTTCCCCTTTTCTTTTCCTGAGAATTAAAACTGTCTCTTGCATGTCACTGTGAGGACTATCAAGAGAACACCAAAGTTGGCCTGCGGCTATTATTCTAATCTTTGAGAGGAATCTAATTAACTCAATAATTAAATAGGGACTTTAGTGACATAGTTGTTTTAGTCCATGGTGAAGAATTGCAGAGCCATTTTATGGGTGGCATTTATTCTTTTTGCAAATCTTGCAGTAACTTAAGCAACTGCATCATTGTGACATTATAATATCTAACTGCTGCCATGAAATATATTTGTTTATCACTTCAGGGAAATGAGCACAAATAAAAGTGCAGACTTCCTGAAGACTTAGTAGAATGTAAAAATCCTAACATGTTCTGTTAAAATTTACAAAAACCTATCCTTGATGAATGAAATGTTTTCACTCTCTCCTCTAGTTTTGATGCTGTTTAAGCCAAGAATTTCTGACACATATTTTTACTAACAAAGAAATAAATGCTTCTAACTTCCACTCAAACACAGAAAATGAAATAGTTCCACAAACACTTACTTTGAGGCAGTCTGCAGGGGAGAAATATACAAATAAGTTTTGTATTTCAGTCAATTATTAATACAAATTTTTGATTTCTTTGTATAATACAAGATGTTTAGCAGGCAAACCACAGGCCAGGCCAGGCCAGGCTATCAGAGCAACCCTAACTGGTATTTAGTGGCAACCCTACCAATTACCAAGTAGAGAAATATATGCTAACTTGGATCTATAAAGAAGAAAATATATGTGAGACACTCAGGCTGATTTCAGAAAGGAAATGGCTGCTTGAGGAGTTGCAGATCTACTCATCAGTCTTTCCTCCAGATCATAACTTTAAATTAACTAAATATGAGTGCTCAATACGTTATAAGCACATGCTCTTGGCACTAACAGTTGTCACTGTAAATATCTATTATTTTGCATTGCTATTATTACTATTGTTTCTATCGTACTTTGTTATTGTTATTGTTATCCATACCCATCAAATCACTTTCAACCTATAGCAACCCTACTCAGGTTTTGAGTTATGTGAAATAAACCAGGACTAGTTTACCACTGCCATCTCCCAGTGAATTCATGGCCAAGGGGAAAATCCTCTTATCCTCTGTCCCACTTAAAAATACATTATTTATCTATCCCACTTAAAACTAAAGAAATCCTAACCTCTCCAGCCCATTCTAAAACACGACATTCTCCTATGTAACATAACATTAACAATGATCAATGTTATCAATAAAGTGTCATGTATGATCCATTGTGCTTTATAGTGCATAATGCTGGCTAGTGACTAAAGATGTTGAAGCTGCCTTGGTGTCATGGAGACAAAGATTCTGCAATGGACGTCTGGCCTCACATAAAAGCTTCATGGGCACAATGATGACATCTGATCTAAATAATGACATTTCACCAATACTTTCAAGATGCATGAAACCTGACTGCAATGTTATGGACATGTCTTGTGCACTGATGAGGAAACTCTGGCCAAAAAGGGTCTTGCCCTGGAGGTCAGTGGATCCCGACTGAGGGGATCCCGACCTAAACAGTGCTGGATGAAACTTTTGACAATCACATGAATTTGCCCAGGGTCACCCAGACCTAGTCCATGACAGTGCAAAGGGGAAGACAAAAACCAGAAAAGCGGACTCCACATTCCCCGCCATGAAGTGGGACAGATGCTAGGAAAAAGAAGATTGTTGTCCATAAACTTACAATCTAAAAAAATAAAGATATATGAGCAAAAGGTAGGAATAGGTGAATGGATGGACAACTGAGTGAAAGATTGCTCTTTTAAAATATGACAAATTTATTTATTTATTTTATTTGAAATAAAGTTAATTTGTCTTGTGGGAATTTAAAAAGACTATAGGCAATAGGGATATGTAAGACTTCTTAAGTTTGGTTGTAATCACTATTTACAGCAATTCAGATGGGTGTGAAAGGGGGCTTTATAGATCTTTATTAGTGTAAGTCAGTGATGGCTAACCTTTTAGAGACCAAGTGCCCAAACTGTGATTCAAAACCCACTAATTTTTCGCAAACTGCCAGTACAGCAATTTAACCTGAATCCAGGGGGCTGTGAAGGGGCGATGCCAGGTGCCCACAGAAAGGGGGTGCCACCTTTGGCATCCATACCATAGATTTGACAGTAGAGATGGGCATGAAACAAACTTTTAGTTCATTCCATTATTCGTTATTCATTTTGTTACCTAACGAAATGAATAACGAACCCCAGAGTGAATTTAGAACGAAACAAACTGAACCGGGTCAGCACCCTAAAATGAAAAGAAAAATATATAAAAAATAAAACCAGTGCTGACCAGGCCCCAGGTGCCGTGCGATCGGCACTTTTTTAAAAAAGTGTCCGCGCTACAGCTGTATCGTGGGCCAGGAACCCAGAAGTAAAAATAAAATAAAATAAAATAAAATAAAAACAAAATAAAAGGATCACCAACGAACCAATGAAACAAATTCTTTCTAAAAATTCATTAAAAACAAAATGAACTGAACCAAAATGAATTGCCATTTTTTCAGTTCATGCCCATCTCTATTTGCCGACATCGGTGTAGGTTGATTCGCATGAGGATTAGAATGTAAAGGGAAGATAAACAGTTCAGATGTTAGGGAAGGAATAACATTTCAGTAAATATCATCAGCCAAGATTCTCAGCAATTATAATAAATGTATGCTAGGGATGTTTTTTTCATTTTAATACACATGCAGCAAAATGGGATATCTATTTCTATTCAAATTTTCATTTGTTATATTGAGTGATGAAGCTGTTTGGATGAGCAGCAAAATGTTTCTATCTCTCAAGAAAAATAAGTCCTGTTGCAATGACTCAACTTCCAAATAAACTCACCTGGATGAGTGAGAATCTTCACAGGCATGTTGAGTGATCCATATTATTCAAAGGGAGTGCATGAAAAGTTTACAGTGCTTTCCCCCATGTTTAGCACTTGAGTTAACATTTCTTTCACCCTATGCTTATTAATTAGCCTGGGGAATTTACCATTCAACAGATTTAGAAGGGATGTTGCCTGCTCCTGTAGCATTCACCCTTTTACTATGTAAGCAACTGTACAGGAGAGGGAATAATTCCCAAATAAGGAATGAGGAGGCGGAGCCTTAGTGCTTAAATAGCTCCACCTGAGGTAGCTAGAGTCAGATAGGGCAGGGTTAGGGCCAAGATAGGGCAAAGATGGGGAAACTGAGCTGACAGGCTCTGAAGAAGAGACAGGGCAGCTAGGGAACTGTCAAGTTTGAGTGAGAGAATTACATAGTATATGAGTGAACTGCTTTGAGAAACTGTAAGTAACAGAACACAGGTGAATTGTATTCAACATCTTATTGTATTCAATAAACTTTCATTTTATTTTTCCATGTTACATCTTGTCTGGGGCTCAGTGGTTGAACTGGGATACATAACTGGTGGCAGAGATACCCAAGTCTAATTTGGTACAGGTCAGCGGTCCGTGAGACGACTAGGGTCCTTTGCTAGAGTGGCGTTGAGCCTTTTAGTACTCTGTAGTGAGGGGAGTGTGGTATAGAATCATAGAATTATAGAGTTGGAAGAGACCTCATGGGCCATTGAGTCCAACCCCCTGCCAAGCAGGAACCCCTTCACAATATTTCCGACAGATGGCCATCCAGCCTCTGCTTAAATACCGTCAAAGAAGGGGACTCTACCACCCTCCGTGGCAGCATATTCCAGGTAACCTGGCCAAACTCAAAAGGCTGACCTCCACAGCCCCAAATCAGAACATGGAGGAAAGCAGGGTTTCTGGATCTGTAAAGAGGTTTGGATTGGCTGATCCATGTGGTCAGTGCTCTTTTCTTGTTTTAATCATTCCTTGAGGGTGGGTGATTCCCTGTTGCCTTCCATCTTGAAATGTGCTGCCCGTCTGTCTGTGGATCTTGGATGATTTCCTTCTTTTCTCCTTTTCACTTGACTTTTTGAGAGATCCTCCCTCTGGTTTTTTGAGCTACTTTTTGCTAACACCACCAGGAAGCTTTCCTGTGCTGGCATGTTTCCTTGTGATTATTTTTTGTCCCTAACCTATTCCTTTAGGGATCCCTATTTTGTTGTTGTTGTCATTCTTTCCTTCTTGGATGATTACTTCTGCCTGTTACTGCCTTCACTTAGGAAGCAAACAAGAAGACATCAAGTGGTGGAGAGGACAGAAATTTCCCCATATTTTGATAGTTTTGGTTTGGGGTCAAATGCAAATATGTGCATGTTATTTTGCTGTTTTCCCCATGGTGGAGGAGTCTATTCCCTGTTTGATTCATTTTTAAATAGTTACTTAATTGATCTAATGTATATTTATTCTGTTAAAATGTATATTTCAGTGGGTTTTTGAGTCTGTCTTGTTCACCTCTTCAGGCTATGTGGGATGGGAATGAACTGTGTGACTGTGTTGATGTGCCATTGGGCTGTGTGGGTGCTTGCATAGATCTGATGCTGATTTTTTTCTCATGTAGTGTTGCCTGCTTTTCATTGAACCATATAATAGGTAACAGAATCATAGATTCATCAAGTCCAACTCCCTGCCATGCAGGAACTACCATCAAACTATGCCCCACAGATGGTCGTTCAGCCTCTGCTTAAGAACCTCCAAAGGAGACTCCATCACCCTTCATGGCAGCATACTCCACAGCTCATGACAGCTCTGATTGTCATGAAGTTCTTCCTAATATTCAAATGGAATATCTTTTCTTGTAGTTTGAAACCATTGCTCTGAGTCCTAGTCTGTGAAGCCATGGAAAACAAACCAGTCCCCTCTTCAATATGACATCGTTTCAGATATTTAAACATGGCTATCATATCCCCTCTCAACCTTCTTTATGTAAGGCTAAATATTCCCAACTCCCTAAGCCATTCCTTTTAAGACATTTCTTCCAGACTTTTAACCATCCTGGTCGTCGTCCTCTGGATTCGTTCAAGGTTGTCAACATCCTTTTTAAATTGAGGTGTGTAGAACTGGATAGAGCACTCCAGATGGGGTGTGACCAGAGCAGAATAGAGTGATACTATCACTTCCTTTGTTGTAGACACTATGCTTCTGTTGATGCAACCAAGAATCACATTGGCTTTCTTGGCCACCATGTCGCACTGCTGATCATTGTTCAATTTGTGGTTTACCCAGTCTCCCAGATCTCTCTCACATGTACTGTTTTCCAGCCAGGTGTCTCCCAGCTTGTAGCTGGGCAATTTTTTTCTGCCTAGATGCAGGACCCTACATTTCCCTCTGTTGAAATTCCTTCTGTTAGCTTTGGCCCAGCATTCTCATCTGTCAAGTTCATTTTGGATTTTTATCCTATCCTTTAGGGAATTGGCAACACCTCCCAATTTGGTATCACCTGCATATTTAATCAGCCTACTCTCTATTCCTTCATCCAAGTCATTAATAAAGACATCGAATAGCACTGGACCCAGATCATTTTTCAAACGCAATCTCATGGGTCTCTTAAGAGTTCTTTTAATTTATGAACAAAGTAGACAGGAGTTATTTGGTTGCATTGTTTGTTTGGGCTTCTACAAATCTGAGATTCAGTATAAGTGTAAAATGATCCTTATTGAGATGAAAACAAGAGCAACACATATGCACCAAAAGGATATAAGCTGACAGCCACTGGGTTCCCATAGATAGATGAGTGCACTATGACTGGCAAGATCTAATATATTGAATAAAACATCATTTGTAGGTCATGCAATGTAATTCAACTCACTGACTAAAGTTTCCAATATGTAGGCAAAATGGCAACAAACTGCATACAAGATTCAAATACCATCAGTCTGCAGTCTTAACTTAGAAGCTAGAACAACTAGTGTCCAGACAATATAAAGCTTGATATAACGGCCTATCTAATTTCTCTTTGGTTGTAACAGAGAAACCACCAAATTCAAGCACATTGTGAAATAAGGAAAATGTCTGGATTTACAGATTGGCTGCTTTAATACGTTATGAAACAAACCTAGATAATAGCCTGAACACTATCTGTTTATCTGCTTTTGAATACCTTCTTCCTTAGGTTGTATAATTGCCATCTTAGGCTGTGGTCACACCTGGGTTTTGATCCTGATCTTCTGAAGGTCTGGCTTTTCCTCTTCTTCCCATCACGTGATTTAAATGTGGGAGAAGAGGTCTCACGTCAAAATCTGGTTTTTCAATTTTAAAGTGCAGTTCAGCCCCCTTGGCCAGCAGGTGGCACTAGCACTTGAAAAAACGGAAGACTTTTCTGGGGGAATTTAATTCTGTGTCGGACTTCCTGTTACTCCGATATGCAGGCAAATTAAAAAAACAGCACCGATCGGCCCCAGGAACAGCCGGTGGGTGCTATGCAAAAAATAAAATAAAAAGAAACCTGGATCATCAGCGCGGTCCCATGGAGTCTGCCTCCTTAAAAGCCGGATTTCAAAAGCGAGGCAAAAATTCCCCAGCCTGGAAAGTAGGTCACAGAAACCTCGGTTAAGGGAGCATTACCGGGTTTTCTTTTTCCTTTTTTTTTTTCAAAAAGCGGGGTGGCCATGAGGACGGTATTTTTGGGCACGATTTATTTAGTAATTTAAACTCTCTTTAAAGGGACATGTGACCGAGCCCTTAGAAACAACATACTTTTTACCTGAGCAACTCAAGAAGATGGAAACAGAAAAAAATAAAATTGTAAAATTAAAATTGCCAATATTATATTGGCCCTACAGAAAAATATGCAATCATACTTTGCCTGCTATGCACAGCTCTGGTCACCACAACTAAAAACAGAAACCGTAGAGCTGGTAAAGATGTAGAAAATGGTGTTCAAAAGGATCCAGTGTCTGGAGAACCTCCCTTATATATATATTTTTAAAATGTCATGCAGGCCTGTCTAACTTAGAAAGAAACTAAGGGGAAACATGAAAGAGGCTTTCACACAATGTGAGCAATGTAACAGGAGCAAGATGCCCAATGCAACCAATCACAAGCCACTGGTAGGAGAAAATTTCTCTTAATAATCAGAGTCTAGGGCTGGCCAATGATCTTAAATGGTAGGTAGTCTGGGATAAATAAAAGACCACATTTCTTCATATTGTGTAGTTTTAAACTTTGATAGGGGTTCCTGCTTAGCAGAGGTTTAGACTGGATGGTCTTTGAGGCCTCTACCAACTCTATGATTTTGTGATTCTATGAAACTATGGAATCCAGTGCAACATGGAATAATGAACGTAAGTCTGTATGGCTTTTGAAGGGGCAATCACAAATTCACAGAGGGCCAGGCTACTAGTAGCTGCTAGTTCTCTTTTTCCTCCATTACCACAGCCAATGTTCTTCAAAACAGACAAACAATTTCTTGCTGATTCAAAGCTGGCATGACAGAAAGAATGTTGAATTGGGTATTTGCATCAACAGCAGCTATAATCTAAATTGATGGCAAGTTAGCATTACCACGAAAGAGATGTTTGCAAGAACTGACCATGACGGGGTTCTCACTAACTGTGCTTCTAAGTGAGGATTCTCCAACCACCGAAGCTCTCCAACAGAACAGCCACTACTTCTTATATTGGTCCTTAGCTATCACATGTCATTCCTTCCTCAATTCCAAACTATGTTTCTAAATGTTATATTAACTTTATGTTAAGTTGATATAAAGTTATATATTCTGAAGTGACAGAAGCTGTAAGAAATAGATGATACAACCTAACAAGTAGCTATGCTCTTTTTATTTAATTTGATTTCAGTTTGCCTCAGTGGGAAAATTTTAAAAAGATGTTTAACTTTGGGCACTATCACACGGGTGAAAGATATGTTTTTTTGATAAAGATGTGTTTTTACTCTAAAGCAGATGTGGGCATGAAACAAAACCCATGGTTTGGGTTAGTCTGTTTTGGGCCCACCCTTGGTTCAGTTCAGTTTGGGTATTACAATTGTTTTAAAAATTCATATGAACCCAAACTGAGCTGAACTGGTTTTGGGTTGACTTACTGGGTGGTGGTGGTGGCAGCGGCAGCGGCGGGCAATCCTGGCCCTGGCTGCAGGGGCCTTGTGAGGTGCTGGCTTGGGGCCAGTGCCTCTTTTTCCCCCTTCAAGCACTAACCGTGCAGCCCCTGGGGCCAGGTTGGCATTGGTTTTATTTATTTTTTGCTTCATTTTAGAGCACTGAACATGGATCCCCTGGCGACAGGTTGGCGTTTCTTTTTAATTTTTTTAAAATATTCTTTGTTTTAAAAGTCCCCAGCTGGGGGCTTTTTGAGGTGCTGGCTTGAAGCCAGTGCCTCTACAGGCCTACCTTCCCCTGCCAGGGCCAGGAGGACTGTGGTGAGGACAAGGTAGGATGGGGTAATGAAAAACAAAGCAAACAAAACAGAAATTTCCATTTCGTTTTGTTTCATTTTTCTTTCATGGGTTGGTTCATTATTTCTTTCGTTAGGTAACAAAATGAATAACGAATAACAAAACAAATTAAAAGTTCATTTTGTGCCCATCTCTACTCTAAAGTCATCACATGAAAGAAGATTTGGTTACAGTGCCCTCATGGGTGCAGCATTAGTAAACGAATTTTAATGTTCCCATGTCCTAAAAGCACATTTTAAGTATATTTCCCAAGCTGTGTTTGCTTTTTTTGGGAATAAATTTATTATTTTTTGCTGTGAAATTACTTGTATAATTGTGAAAAACAATGAAACAGCTGTACTGCGCCATTTCTCTGCTGCCACCGACCAGCCCCCACGGAGGGGGCTTCCAAAGGGGCAGCACCAATCAGATGTAGCGCTGCAGGCCTTGTTTTTAAAAAAGCACCCTCAGCCAGCTGTGCTACAGTTGATGTGTGCTTGGGGCTCAGCAAAATAAATAAATAAATTACAAACCCCTTATAATCTTTATACGGGCAAACTTTTGGGGTGGCCTGAGCCCCAAGTACCCATCAGCTACAGCACGGGCTTCAGGCTGGCAAAAGAAAAAGTTTAAAAATCCCTCCTTTTCCGGCACTCCATCAGGTGGGGGGGGGGAGGAGGAATTTTAAAACTTTTTTTGACAGCTCCAATCCTGTGCTACAGCACTTGGGGCTCAGGGGGAAAACATTTAAAAATCCCTCCTTTTCCCCCACCCCATCCAATGGGGGGGGGAAGGAGCAATTTTTAAACTTTGTTTTTATTTTAGCGTTTTGTGCCCATCTCTATACAGAATCTTTCTGATGAAACAGAAAGGGGGGAAACCTGGATAATCAGCACCCCCACATACCTATGTGATGTTGGAAAACATGCATTTATAACCGGGTTAAAAAATACCCAACATCACCCCTAAGTCACGGAAAGCTCGGTTCAACCCGCTGAAGGGGGCGTTACTGGGTTTTCGTTTTAAAAAAATTAAGTGGTCCTGGGGACGCAAATTTTTGAGCCAGATTACTTGTAAGTAAAAAAACCAGATCAAACGGCTCATGAGATAGCACCCTTGCTCTCACTAAAATTTATAGGATTTAAAAGTAGTGAACTTCGCTGGGGTTTTTCCAAAGCCAGCTCTCTTTATTTCTTCTTTGAATTAAAAATGCTAGTGGTAAAAAGTTAGAACTGTGGGCAGGTGGGTGAAGGGGATGAACAATGTGCATTTATTCTATCCGTGGAAGGCCCAATTAGATACAGACATGAAAGCAACTGATGTATTGAGTTTAACTAAAACATTTGTAATTTTCTTGAACAATAATTGAGTTCATGTAAAATTAAAGATCACAAGTGCCTATGAGCAATGGGTGATACTGTATATTACAAAGGTGAACACAGTGTTGAAGATGCTCACATCTTCATATAATAAACCCCTAAATTATATTCATGTGGCTTAACGTTTTACTTGTGGATTTCAAGAATATTGCACTGGCTGTTTAAGAAGAGGCACAAGGAAGGAGAGGCAATGACAGTGCTCGAATTCTGCTGCAGATGAAGCGTGTTTAGAAAGTCAATTAATGTTGATTTTGGTCAAATCCTGGTTCCTTGGATGAAGCAGCTTTTTTTTTCCAAAGTAGATGCCAATCTGCCAGTGAACTTTGCTTAGGAGGTAGGGAATCCTAAAGACTCAATGGGCAGAAGGTGAATACTGAACATATCTGACCCCTCCATTGTCCAAATATACATCTTTCACACAAAAAAATATAGGTAGGGAAGTTTTTGCCATAGCCATAAGAATCATATACTGCAAAATTCCGTCTCTTAAAAATAGGGGCAGATAAAAAGATAAAAAAAATAAATAAAATGAAAGAGCCACACTGGAGTTCCCCTGCTACCTACTAATAGAAGTGTGCACCATTTTTATGAATATGATAGCTAGTCACTATATTCAAGGGTGTATCCTTTACCATTCTGACAATCCTGGACAAAGTCAATGTTAATCAGTCCCAACACTGCTATCATATAAATACCAAAAAATGCTTGAAAGGAATTCTGAGCACTCTGATGAATTGTCACAGAGGAGGCTGCATCAGCCCCAGCTATTGTCACTGATATCCAACAATGGTCTCAGAAGCCATGAAAGATTAGTGTGTAGTGTAAGGGCCAAAAATAGCAGAGTAAAAAGTGCCTTCAGATCAAATTATGCTACACATCTGGCATGATTGCCCTGCCCTGCCCTCTCGTTACTGTTATTCACTGTTTATTGTCTTGCTCAGAAGAACAGAGGGGAATCTAACATGGGGAGCAGCCAGATGGCGTGAGTAGTCAGGAGCATACTGTCTAATGGCTAAGGGAAGGAAGAGTAACCCATATAAAGCTGGGCCCAAATTCCTACCCTGATCATTCCACTCTCCCTCTTGAATCTTACATGTGTTTGTTTACCTTAGCATCTCAGTAGCATGTGCCATTGCCCACTCAGCCAGGAATAAAGACATGAGACACGGGGGTAAAAACCAGGACCATATTTTGCTGAATGTTAACTTGAACCTTCTCATCCAGGACAAAGGAGGGGTCTGCCATAATGAAGAATACAGATTTGAAGCCAGGAGTCTCACCTGACCTCCTCTCTAACTTCCTACAGGCAAATTCCAAGCCCCACATTTTATGCTGGTTTTAAGACAGCCTGGCCCGAGCTGGCCAATGATTAGAGAACCCCCCCCCCCAGTGTGCTATCCACCCAACTTCTTGATCCTAGACAGCCACAGCCTATGGAGGCCATACCTCACATCCCCACCCCCTGCACTATAATCTCAGGATCCACAGCTTGGGGAGGTCAGATGGGCTAACATCTCCTGGGTGCCCTTTGGAAACTTCTTTTGTGTGTTCATCAATTTGACTTGTCATTAAAAAGTCACCTCTGATTTATGATGTCCCTATAAATTGGAAATCTACAAAATGTCCTATATTCAGCAGTCCTATTCAGTTCTTGCAAACTCTTGGCAATTGCTTTCTGTTTGGGTGAGAAGTAGTGAACTGATGAAAACAGGAGTCTGCTTCCTGGATTTTCCTTTTGCTTGGTGTCACTTTAGGGCTGTGGTGAGCTCAAGAGAGTATCCTTTATTAGACCATCTTGACTGCTGCTATTAGTGACTGTCAACATTCAGACTCCCCTTCGCTGTGTAAAGCTTGGCATCTTTTTTCCTGCTGGCAATGCAGACATGATATTGTACAGCAACACTGGGCTATTTCCTAGCAGTTTGTATCGTGGATACAGAATCAGTAAAACACAAAGTGACATCAGCAAAAATCAAGGGGGGGAATTAAAAAGGAAAAAAGAAAAGGAGAAAATAAAACAATAATAATTAAAAAGATGCAAGATGACCTTATCCGGGGAGCTGACAGGGGTTGCTCTACCCTGTTGGTTCTCCTGGATCTGTCAGCGACCTTTGATACCGTCGACCACGGTATCTTACTGGACCGGCTCTCTGAGGTGGGTATCGGGGGCACTGTTTGCATTTGGCTCCGGTCCTTCTTGGAGGGCCGGCCTCAGTATGTGCAGCATGGGGGAGAGTTGTCGATCTCGTGGACACTCCCTTGTGGAGTTCCGCAGGGGTCGTCTCTCTCCCCCATGCTGTTCAACATCTATGTGAGGCTGCTGGCTGGGGTCATTAGGAGATTTGGAGTCTGCTGTCACCAGTACGCTGATGACACGCAGCTCTATCTCTCCTTTTCCATCTCTGCAGTGGAAGCTGTCCGGACCCTCGACCAGTGCCTGGACGCGGTCATGGCATGGACTAGGGCCAACAGGCTCAAACTCAACCCCGAGAAGACTGAGGTGATGTTCTTCGGGAGTTCCCCCGTCTGGATATGGAGGCCCCCTCCCCAGTCTGGAGGGTGTTTTCCTCCAGCTGGCGGACAGGGTTCAGAACCTGGGCGTGATTCTGGATCCGGCCCTTTCTATGGAAGCCCAGGTGGCTGCCGTGACCCGAACCACTTTTTACCATCTTCGCCAAATTCCCCAGATCCGCCCTTGCCTGGATGGTGACTCCTTGAGAACTGTAGTGCAAGTGCTGGTGATCTCGAGGCTGGACTACTGCAACACACTCTACATGGGGTTGCCCTTGACTCTCCTCTGGCGTCTGCAGCGGGTGCAAAATGCAGCAGCCAGGCTGGTGGCAGGTCACAACCACATCACCCCAGTCCTGGCTCGCTTGCATTGGCTTCACGTTGCGTCCCAGATCAGATTCAAGGTCTTGGTTTTAGTTTATAAAACCCTCCATGGCTTGGGACCAGACTACCTGTCAGAGTGGATCGCCCAGTGATCAACTTTGGCTCATCCAATCTGGTCGGTGCGGGCGCACTCGCTTCGGGTGGCCACCCCCAGAGAGGCCCGGAAAACTTCTACGAGGAACCGGGCCTTCTCGGTGGCCGACCCGACTTTGTCGAATCGCCTACCTAGTGAAGTGTGCTCTGCAGAGTCCCTGATGGCCTTTTGCAGAGCTTTAAAACCTTGCTGTTTCGAGAGGCCTTTCATAACCTGGCTTGGTTTTTTTTTTCCTCCTTCCTGCACCATCTGCTTAAGTTTAGTTCCAAATTTTTATGCCAAGGGTGTGCATCTTGTTTTTAAATTGCTGTTGTGTGTGTCTTTGTTGTTTATTGTTGTTTGGCTGAATTGATCGGCCCGCTGTTAGCCGCCCAGAGTTCCTACAGGAAGATGGGCAGGATAGAAATCTTATAATAAATAAATAAATAAATAAAATAGCCCACATTCATAACCAGCAGTTCTCTGAAGAACTGAATAGAACTTTAAATTGGTTTTATTTTAATTGTTGCTGTTTCTCCATACATATGAGAGATCAAGCTTTTCTGTCATGAAAACTAATAACAAATGATGTTAATCTTTAGGGCACTGTATAAAGAACATAAATTTGGAATTATTTATTTCAATAATAATATTTAGAACATGCACTCTCGTTTCTACCTTCTCTTTTTCATAAAGAAAAGTGGAGCAGGGTGAAGACCCCCTTGCCCACCCCCAAATTTATCTACACATATCACATTATACTATTCAAAATGTTGAGGTTATTATTTATGTTACCATAAATCAGATGCCAGATAAATTTTCCAATTATTTTTGATAATTAATACATGGAGAGATTTGCAATCTGGTTACTTTTTCTCTAAAATAAAACACAAGATAAATTTGCCAATCAGATTAAATTGTAACTGTTTGATTATTCACATTCAAGTTGCTGTTAGAAGAAGAATCTCTGCCTTTTAGAAGGAATGTAGTATAACCTAAGCACAGCACTGAAGAACAAGTAAATTCTGTAAGTGGATAAAGAAACAGATCCATTCAAAGCAGACAGAGGTGTTGAAAAATCTAATGTGTTCTGAAGCAGTGTCTGGGTCACAGCTGAGGAAATCTGGGAGATCTCCAGGTCGAATTTACAAATGATGCACCTGTTTCCATCCAAGGGAGCTAAGTAAACTAATCTGCAAACTACAGGAGATGAGAAAAACTCCTGTTATGGCAGTCAAATTCCTTCTTCTAATGTTGTGCTCTCTGAAACATACAGTTTCAATCCTCAGTACTAAGTGCTTAAGCAGAATCTGTCCATCTCCCTACATACTATGGAGGATGAAATTGAGGTCACATGATGGGGTCAGTGCATCTGGATGTGGAGCATAGTGCCTCTCTAATGGGAATGAAGGCCTGAAGTTTTCAACAATTTAAGATCTTGTAGTCACAACAGGAGCTACACAGCCAAGAAACAAATAGCTTTGTAGTTCTAAAGGACTGGTGAGAGGAGCCAAGAGAAAAAGGGTACAGCCATCTGCCTGAAAATCTCTTGTCTAAGATGAAGTTTAGAACAAGAATAACTGAAATCCATTTATTTCCTATCACATTATTAGATCCCGTTGAAGAAGAGCAAGTTCGGGCATAACAGGTGGACACACAGAGATAAACACATAAGCACACTTAGGTTGTTTTGGGGTTTGGCCTCAATGATTTTCAATTATACAGAGAATATTTTGCTTAATTGGAACATGACTTTTAAAGCCTATTTAGATCACATCTGTCCCTCTCTCATACCTAGGCTTTATTTTGCTTCCATTGTTCCTCACAACTATATTAGTTATTGTCAGTGTGAGTGGACAATGGACTATGGCTGATACTTCACGTTCATCTCATTGCTGTTCGTGGTCCCGCTGGAGACCGGTACGAAGAAATCTAACCGCACGTCCATTGCGGGACGAGGGGAGTTTGTCCCAACCATGCCCCCTGAACTGCAATCTAAGCGGGATCAGAGATTCCCCTCCCTGGCCTCAGGAATCTCCTCATCTCACTTCTCACTCTGATACGAGTGCCCGTGAGGTAAGGCTAGTCACGCAATGTGCCATTCTCCATCTAGTGGCAGGAGTGTGAAGTGCGATTCGCCAGTACATTCCCTATGGAGTCAGCAACACAGTCCACAGAGATAAAAAGACAAATGCCTCAAACTTAGCTCCGTAACGCATTGAAGGCAAGGTTTCAGAGAATCGAAACATCAAAAAATGGAAGGTTGGGTCGAAAAAAAACGGAGAACAAAGGCATGGAATTTCACATCTGATCACGGAACGAGGACGTGCGGAAACAGTCATGCTGGTATCATCAATCACGCCCGTGCGTACATGGGAACAGGGACAGAACTGCAAGAAGACCACATGACTGCGACCAACATCAACACACAATGAACTTCCTCCCAGGACAAGAGTGGACGTGAAGTAACCGTCTATGTTGTCCAACTCAAGTTGCAGAAAAACAGACAGTAGCTTCGCAGCAGAGAATGGATTTAATGAAGATAGACTATGCTTCTGGGTCTTAGCAGTCTGTTTACAATATGTACAATATATATAGCAGTACCTGGAACTGATTCCTTCTTTCCACAGAACTTTTCAGGAATATAAAATTCCAGGTCAGTACACAATTTCAGCAATGAGAACAGAGCATCTGACGTCCAAAAAGTCAAACTATCAAGTAATCAAACATCCAACAGCAAAAACGACACGTGCTTGCTTAACTAGTATATACAATCCCCATTTTCCGATCACCTTGGCTGTTTTCACTACCTGAGCCATGCCTTGTACACTTGTGTACATCTCTGTATGCCTCACCTCTTGGCCTTCACTTCTACCTATGCTTTCTAGACCTTGAAGCTCTGGCCTCTTTCTCAAGGCCACTGACGTTTGCAACCTCTCCACACAACTGGACCTTAATTACTCTGGACTTTTTTTTCTCTAGGCACTTATTTGAGATGCCTTGACAGTTATATATGTGTGGGCAGGGAGAGGAGAAATTAAGATTACTGAGGTCTTTATGTTTTTCCTTTGCTTGTCTTAGCACACCCTGTGCTGAAAATTCTCTGTGTTGTTTTGTAGTCCATGCTTTTCCAGCAGCATGACAAATGTTAACCTTTGCTAGAGAAACCTGATGGAAAACCAGATGCGAAAGGAAACGTCTTTTGTTTGTATTGAATGATAAGAATATGCATATGTATTCAAAATTAAAATCAAGAAATAACCTAGATAAACCTTCTTTGGAAAAAAAGGTATGCTGCCTTTCCAATTCTTCATACCTTATATACAGTGTGTGTTTTGCCACTGGTTTTGTCCTGTGCTTTTCTACAGGAAAATACTTTCAATTGGTAATTTCAGTAGTTGGTGCTTTCTATATCACTATGGAAAACATTATCAACAGACATACCACAAAAGAAAGGAACAAAAGGCAACTGCTTTAAACTGTGTTGGATTGTTGGCATATCTATCTCAATGTTATCTTTAATACCTGGCAGTGAGTCCCCATGGGTTCAGAGGAACATCTTCTCCACTTCTACCTGGAATTAGGAATGGATGAATATCTGCTGCCTCTGAGGTACATCTGGCATCTTCCCAGCAATCTCTTCAGTCTCCCTGGTAGTCAGTCACAGTCACACAAACGTATTTCAATGTGAATTTTTGTGGATAGTAATCCAGATACACATGGAGAAGTCACCTCTGAAGAAGGGGACTTTTACTCCACAAAAACCATTAGCCACCATTGATATCGCTTTGGTTTTGCTGAAACAGACTAACATGGCTACCTTTCTGAACATTAGGAAATGCTGAGAAATTACCTTCTTTTACTGGCTTGATCAATGTGCTTTCATTTCAGATGTTCAATCTGGCTTTAGTTACTTGCATTACTTACCATTCCACTTTCCTTCTTCTTCAGGCAAGCTTTTTTGGACAAGCTACAAAAGTTTTTAAAGGTGGTGCTGCAGTTCTCTCTCTTTAAAAAAAAACACCTTTCTTGATAAGCTTGTGTATTTGCTTTCAGTGTTATGAAATTAATTTAAGTTAATGATTGTTTGCTATTATTATATATTTAATATCTACTAACACATATAATATATACGTATCCACACATACATACTTCTACTCCATCCATTTGGTAAGCTGCCTTGTGTCTTTGAACGGGAACAAAAGCAGGATAACAAGCAGAAGAATATCCTGAAAAGATACAAATACAAGCATTCTTCACATTTATTCTGTTAGTTGACTAGTCACTTAAAAAACAGGTACCAAAATGAAGTGCAGAAGCAAATTATAATCTCATCATCACCACCACCACCACCACCACCATCATCATCTTAAAACTGCAGAGTTGGAAGGAACCTATGAACTATCAAATCCAGCCCCTGTGATGGAAGCACTCCTCACCTATAGCTCTAAATTACTTTTATGTCCTGCTAAAAAAATACAATAATTTTGGGACTCACAAACAGAGGGCAATATGTCAGACAAATGATAAACACAATAAACAATATAAAATAAAGAATCTAATCCAAGCAAATGCTACAGGGAAAGTGTCTAGAGAATATCCTGCCAAGTGCTGGATGTGACCCATCTGACTCTAAAAATCTATAAATAAACAAGCTACTGTCTTCCCCAATGGACTATTGCTTGTAAAGACAAAAAAAGTGTCTCATGTGACCCAGCCTTCACATACAGCTGCTCCAGCCACCCTATAATATGAAGCACAACTGGCTCTGGTCAAGAAGCAGTTGACAATTCAAAAATAAAATAAAATAAATGGCTCTCTGGCCATGTTGCTCTATTA
This sequence comes from Phrynocephalus versicolor, assembly GCA_023846285.1. Taxonomy (NCBI): domain Eukaryota; kingdom Metazoa; phylum Chordata; class Lepidosauria; order Squamata; family Agamidae; genus Phrynocephalus; species Phrynocephalus versicolor. The sequence continues at coordinate 433,620 of JAHTLZ010000120.1, forward strand.
GCACCGGGGATCTTAGGGCGGGAAGATTGCTCTTGGAAATGACACAGTCTTAGCATTGCACTGATAAGACTGAGAACATAATATAAGACACTGAGTTAAACCAAATTGCAAGATGAGACCAGTAATTTAAAGCAATAGACTTTAAAGGGAATGCTACAGAGTGATAAGAGGCTAAGCCAGATTATTGATAATGCAAGTAAATAGACTGCAACAGAGATATAAAAATGATTGGGTACAATGAATACGAGTGCCAAAGTGTGATTTGTGAAGTAGGGATTATGGCTCCATTTGAATGTGCCCTTTATCATTTAATCAGGCACATCCCGACTCGCCTGAAATTGGGTTTGCTTCTTTACCCTGCTATTATAGTTAATCAGTGAGAGGGTATTTCAGCCTTGCTGGTCTTGAATGAAATTTGTTTGTCGGCATTAGCTCTCCTACAGGTGAGCTGCTGTTGAGCAGATGGTGTTACTGTTGCTGCACACTGGCAAGAAAGAAAATTAGCACCTTGAAGGGTGGCACTGGGCCATGCAGCTCTCCTGAAATATTGTGATATCACTGGTGCTGGCAAGAGCAAATTGCTTTCCAAGTATCAATAAGGATTAAAGGAATCATTCATGGAATCCACTTCTGCATCCTACAGCCTCTACCTGTGTCAGAAACAACTGCAATTAATATTAGTGAGAGTTTAAGAGTTTGATGCCAATGTTGAGTTAAGATTCGGCTGAACAAATTAGAGTTTTATGTCAGCTACTCTAAAATGAAGAGTTCTCTTTAAATTATTCATAATGGGCTCTATCACATGTCCTTTAAAATGCTGATTAAATTTGAAGATAAATCATTTCCAAAAATATTGTCCCCATGGCCACCGGGCTTTTAAAAAAACCTAGCTATGGCCCCTTCAGTGAGTTTTCCATGACTTACCAGAGAAGTTGGGAATATTTTGCTCCAGTAAAAAAAATGTGGGTCAGAAGTCCATGGGAGCTTGCATATGATCTGGTTTTCTGCTCCTCCCCCCACCAGCCCTGACCAGTTCGTCCTGGGGCTGGTTGGTGCTTTTTAAATTTAATTTTTAAATTTCT
>JAHTLZ010000120.1:440550-453059 GCA_023846285.1 Phrynocephalus versicolor
AGTTAGTTAGTTAGTTAGTTAGTTAGTTAGTTAGTTAGTTAGTTAGTATACCTCCAATCTGGCCAAAGGCCACTCTGGATACTTCTCAACAGAAAACACACAGTAACCACAGTCACTGGGCCCAGATGGCATCCACCCAAGGGTTATTAGGGAACTGAGAAATGAAATTGCAGATCTCTTAACGGTTATATGTAACTTGTCTCTTAAAACGGCCACAGTGCCGGAGGACTGGAGGATGGCAGATGTCACACCAATTTTTAAAAAAGGAAGGAGGGGGGACCCAGGAAACTACAGGCCGGTTAGCCTGTCCCAGGGAAGATGGTGGAAAGCCTCATCCAAGAGAAAATCTTAAAACACATAAAAGAACAAACCTTGCTGAGAGAAAATCAGCATGGCTTCTGTAAGGGTAAATCTTGTCTGACAAACCTTTTAGAATTTTTTGAAAAGGTCAACAGGCACGTGGATTTGGGTGAACTGGTTGATATAGTCTATCTGGATTTTCAAAAGGCTTTTGACACAGTCCCTCACCAAAGGCTGCTGAGAAAATTGCACAGTCAGGGGATAAGAGGCAGGTCCTCTTATGGATTGAGAACTGGTTGGGATCCTGGAAACAAAGAGTAGGTGTCAATGGGAAATTTTCACAATGGAGAGAAGTGAAAAGCGGTGTGCCCCAGGGCTCGGTCCTGGGACTGGTGCTTTTCAATCTGTTCATAAATGACCTGGAGACAGGCCTAAACAGTGAGGTGGCCAAGTTTGCAGATGACACAAAACTTTTCCATGTGGTAAAAACCAGAGAAGATTGTGAAGAGCTCCAGAAGGATCTCTTCAAACTGGGGGAATGGGCCGCAGAATGGCAAATGTGTTTTAATGTAGCCAAATATAAAGTAATGCATATTGGGGCAAAAAATCCAAACTTCATCTATCAACTCATGGGCTCTGAGTTATCCGTGACGGATCAGGAAAGAGATCTTGGTGTGTTGATGGACAGCTCCATGAAGGTGTTTCCCCAATGTGTGGCAGCAGTGAAGAAGGCCAATTCCATGCTAGGGATTATCAAAAAGGGGATTGAAAATAAAATAGCCAACATTATAATGCCATTATACAAAACAATAGTAAGGCCCCACCTGGAGTATTGTGTACAATTCTGGTCACCGCATCTCAAGAAAGACATAGTGGAACTGGAAAAGGTGCAGAAGAGAGCGACTAAAATGATTACTGGGCTGGGGCACCTCCCTTATGAAGAAAGGCTAAAACATTTGGGCCTCTTTTGTCTGGAAAAAAGGCGCTTGAGGGGGGATATGATTGAGACGTACAAAATAATGCAGGGTAGGAGTAAAGTGGATAGAGGGAAGCTCTTCTCCCTCTCCCAAAATACCAGAACTAGGGGACATACACTCAAATTGAGTGCTGGGAGAGTAAGAACTGACAAAAGAAAATATTTTTTCACCCAGCGCGTTGTAAGTCTATGGAACTCCCTGCCACAGGATGTGGTGATGGCATCTGACCTGGATGCCTTCAAAAGGGGATTGGACAGATTCCTAGAGGAAAAGTCCATCACGGGTTACAAACCATGATGGAGATGTGTAATCTCTAGGCTTTAAACTAGGATGCTTCAAGGGCCAGATGCAGGGGAGTGGTATCAGGAGACAGATATCTAGTCTCATGCGCTCCCAAACACATCTGGTGGGGCCACTGTGAGATACAGGAAGCTGGACTAGATGGGCCTTGGCCTGATCCAGCATGGCTCTTCTTATGTTCTTAACCATGGCTAAAATACAGAGTGAAATGATCTTAAAATAACAGTGGTAAAGTAAAAATAAACAATACATTAAATTGCAATATATTAGAACAGACAATTACAATAGTGGAATTAGATCAGGTTAGGCTAAAAAGGATCAGCGAGCAGCACAGGTGGGTTATTTTGAAACACCTGCCTAAATAACACATTTAAAAAAAGATTTCTTTAAAATTGTCAGTGAAAGGGCCAGGCAAACTACAGCTGGTAGTTTAAAGGAGACAATTTATTCCACAAGTGGAGAAGCAACAGCCAAGACCTCTTGTTTTCTCCTCCCCTCCTTCTGTGCCTCTCTTGGTGTTCGTGTCCTCAGCCTGTCTGATTGGGATGTTCAAGTAGGACAGGCAGATCTGATTGGAAGTAGGCATTCTGCCATGTACCGAGGTCCCAAAGTGTTTAGAGCTTTATAAAAGTTAGAATAGAACCACTACCTTGAAGCTGGCATGGAAATAGACAGGGACCAGTGCTGGGGGTGGGGGCGGAGAGAGAGTTGGGGAGATATGTTGATATTTATTCACTCCACTCAGTAACCTGACCACCATGTTCTGGACCTTCTGTAGTTTCTGTAACAATTTCATGGGCAGCAAAAGAATTATGTCAGAACTTAGAATACCATTATCTATCATTGAAGACAAAGGGTGAGGATTATTGTTTGGCTTCATTTGAGAAAGGGGGCCATGTTCCAATAAGGAAATTGACTAAAAGCTTGGAACAGATCCAAAACAAAGCAGAAGGGATGGTTTGGACATTTCTCCATGAAATATACAAATCACTGATCAGAATGTGTGTCTATCCAGGAATAAGTTCTAGCATAACAGCTTTTATGCTTGCAAAGCACATTCAGTTATTTGTAACAGTCTGTCAGGTTGCAATCCATAGCTTAATTATATGCAACAGCTTCTTCAGCTGGAATGCACAATTCAGCTTCATGCAACAGTTTCCCAGGCTTAAAAAAGGAAGCAAAAAAAGAAGCAACATAAGTTTGCATGCTGGGTGAGGAATGCCTGCAAACCATATCCATCTAAAGTCTAGAGCAGTGGTGGTGAACCTTCAGCACTCCAGATGTTTTGGACCACAACTCCCAGAATTCCAAGCCCAGATTGCCAATGACAAAGGACTATGGGAGTTGTGGTCTAAAACTTATGGAGTGCCGAAGTTTCACCACCACTAGTCTAGAGGCTCCAGGTACCTAGTAAAGAGAGGAGTGAGTAATATGGACCAATAAACTTGTTATCAACCAATTGGGAGGCTTGGAAGCTGGAGGACTAGAGTTGGGCCTGCCACCAGCAGTGGAAGCAGCAAGAGCAAGTGGCCTCATTGGAGAGACCTCCCAATCAACCTATCCATGGAAACACATATGACCATCATCCTGCTCCTCCCTGCTCCCTGCCACGCTATGCTGGTATGGCTAGAGTTTGGCTGCACCTCTCAAGAGGACATCATATGGCAGTTCAGACTGGGAGGTGTAGTGGGGGAAGGTGCCTTTGCCATTTGCCTCCAATGATAGTTGACTGGCACCATGCAGCATCCTTGCTGTGTCATCCTATGCTTGGCACACTTGTGAGGTGTCACTGAACTGATAGAGAAGGCGGAGCTTCACTGCTCCTAGTGAGAAGACTCTAGACAGCAGTGTTGGCTATGGCTCGGGTGCCAAAAGTGACACACAGAGCAAGGAAATTCAAAAGCCTGCTCTTCAATCCTCGCTTTCCTGAAGGGTAGCACCCAAAGCATTTGTAACCCGGGGTACCACTGTATTCAGGTTAAATTACCATATTGGTACTTTTTGAAAAATAATTGGGTTTTGAATCACAGTTTGGGCACTCAGTCTCTAAAAGGTTCACTATCAATGCTGTAGGGGCAAAACTCCCCCACCAAGCCCAGTTGTCCTTTTAAAAGTTCTGTTTCTCCAATAAACGATCTGCTTCAGCAACTACAGTGGTATCTTGATGAATACTCCTAACTGTGAAAAATTCAAAATATGAAGGGAAATCCATCCAGGGCGCAATGCACCCTGGGAAAGGAAGTCTTCCTCAAAACCCTTGAGATATGAAAAATTTCCTATGGGATGCCTCGAGATATGAAAATTTGACAGAAGGCTTTAATTCCAAGGGTGCATTGCGCCCCATTCAATTTTGAATTATAAAAATTTCTAGATATGAAGCATCATGAGGAATGGATTAACTTCATGATTCAAGGTACCACTGGACATACTGTGTCATAATGGATGGGGACATGGGGGTTGTGCACAGCCTCCAGCTTTCTGTTTTGTTTTGTTTTAAATCCACATAATTACTATGTGCACCTCAGACTTAATGAGGGAGAATTGAGAGGAAAAAGATCTGGAGATGATGGCTACAGAGGTTGAGGAAAGTGATGTGATAGCAGTCCAATTCAGGTGATGAGATGGAACCAGGCTCTCGAAGCAGCTTGACTACCCAACATGCCAGCTGTTCATCTAGAGAAGTGAGAGCTGCATGGAAGTTGTAGTGTGTGCATACCACAGGAATGAAAAGAATACCCACTAAATTCTTTATTCTTCTTGATTTGGGCACATTTCTCCACATTGTGAGAAAACTTAATGGAAAATTTTAAAGTGCTTCAAGATCCTTCATCTCAAGCCAAGGATGATGTAGAGCATTCTTCTTCTCTCAAGATAGCTGTAATTTTCATAAAATGTCTGCAATGTCATCTTCCTTTGACAACCAAAGGTCACATATCCAGCAAGCATAGGAAGGTAGCTGATTGATAAGAAAGATACAAACAACCTATCGAGTAGTTAGTATTTTTAGATAAACAAGCAGAATCTTTACTTTTGGATGAACTGAGCAAACTGCTCAATTCTTCATAATATTTATTAATTTCATGCATCCTGCATAGATCAGAATTTTTGTCTCAGACATAATTCATAGGAATGTGAAAAATGAGGCAGAACAATAAAAGAGGGAAGCTTTATCCTAGTAAAATTATTAGCCACGGTAACCATCGTAATGAGCAATGTAAATCTGACATTTTTTGTCCAGTTAGATCCCAAGAGGACTCAGACTGATTGTGAGGATATTGTAATATTTTTACACAATTCAATGAAATATTATTGAAAATATGCAAACCAGATGATACAAAATAGATAAATCACACATAAAAATGTTTAAATTTTACTTAATAATTATTAATAGGGTCCACCAAAGATTGGCACTCTCCCCACTTCTTTTCATTCTGGTTATGGATGCAGCCACTTACTGTGAGCTACAGAAGCCGGCACCCTGGATGCTCCTTTATGCTGACAGTGTCAGAGAGTAAGCCAGAACCTGCATGCCAAGTCCAAACATGGAGTGACTGGCTGGTGATGTTTGGCCTGTGCCTGAATTCGAGGAAGATGGAGTATCCAAATGAATGGGTGCAATCCAAATCAATGGTATTGACCTACCGAGAACTGAGGAGTTCAAATACCTCATTCCCATGATGACAGTCAATGGGAGTCTGAAGTGTGAAGTCATATCAAGGATCAACATCATGCGCAACAAAAAGATCAGTGACTGTTTAAAGTCAAAGAACTACTGCATATGACCTTTTGCACTTTATGATGCAGAATTCTGGCTGGAGACTAAAGATGGCGAATGCGACCTTGGTGTCATGGAGACAAAGATGCTATGATGGACCTCTGGCCTCACACAAAATGGTCTTAAGTGTAACAATGACATCTGATCTAAATACAGCACTGCACCTATTGCCAGCATGATGCATGAAAGTCAACTGTGCTGGTTTGGACACGTCTTGCATGTCTTGGGCCAAATAGGGTCTCATCCTGGAGGTCAGTGGATCCTAACCGAATAGACAACCAGAACAGTGCTGATGGATGAACACGCTTGACAACTACATGAAGTTGCCCCAAGTTAAACCCAGACCTAGCCCATGGCTGTGCAAAGTGGAGGACAAAAACCAGAACAGCAGACCCTGCCACCAAGTGGGACAGATGTTTAGGGAAAAGAAAAATAATTATTCATTGTGACCGATATGTGGCAGAATTTCTAGTAGCGTTACCGTGCTTTGCCTCGGCCCTTTCACAGGCTATTGACAAATACCGCTTCTATTTTTTCTCTTTCACTGCCACCAACTAGCTTCACTAGTAAATTAAAGCCTTTAGACTGTTTTACATTGAATAAAAATAACTGCGGGTTACTCACCTGTGGGTGGAGTTCTTCGAGTGGACATCTGTGAATACACACATAGGGTAGTTGCGCGCCTGCGCGACGATTGCCGGTCCTTCCAAGCTGAAAAGGTAACGCCCCTCCCCTTCAGTGCGCATGCTCCTCGCGCTTCCCGCCCGGAGCTCAGTTCCCCTCAAAGCCGCCGCTGACCACTCTAGGTGTTGGCCATGACGGTTCGAGGGGAGGCGGGCGGGAAGTGTGTATTCACAGATGTCCACTCGAAGAACTCCACCCACAGGTGAGTAACCCGCAGTTCTTCTTCGTGGACTCTGTGAATCCACACATAGGGTGATTAACAAGCAGACTTACCGGAGGAGGGTAGTCATGGCAGTGAGGCAGACAGGATAGCTCGTCCAAAGGCAGCTTGCCTCGCGGAGCGGACGTCCATCCGGTAATGTTTAAGGAAAGTAGATGGACGGGACCAAGTCGCCGCTCTGCAGATGTCCTCTAGGGGAACTCCTTTTAGGAAGGCCGTGGAGGACGATATAGCCCTAGTAGAGTGGGCTTTAGGAACAGATGGAAGAGGGGCATGCACAATCTCATACGCCAGCTTGATGGCTGACACTATCCATCTAGAAATGGATTGGGGGGAAACAGCGGACCCCATAGCGGGTTCGCAGGTTCTGACAAAAAGCCTTTGTGTCTTTCTTATAGGAGCCGTTCGATGGGTGTAATAAAGAAGGGCTCTCCGGACGTCAAGGGAATGCATCCGGCGTTCAAGGTGAGTACTGGGGTTTGGGAAGAAGGTTGGGAGGGTGATGGGTTGTGAGACGTGGAAAGAGGAGACCACTTTTGGCAAAAAGGAGATATCGGTGTGTAACTCCACTCGGTCTTGATGAAACTTTAAGAAGGGTGGATCAACCCTGAGAGCTGCAAGTTCAGAGGCTCTTCTGGCGGAGGTGATGGCGACCAGGAAGGCAGTTTTAATGGTAAGCAAGAGTAGAGAGGAGGTTGCCAGAGGTTCAAAAGGAGGTCCTGTGAGGGCATGAAGGACGATCGAGAGCGACCACTGCGGTGTCGGGTGGAAAGTACAGGGACGAATATTAGAAAGACCTTTGAAGAATTGTTTGACGGTACGGTGTTGGAAAAACCCGGCCGAGTCGGAATCTGGTGGTTGATGCGCGACAATGGCAGCGAGGTAGACTCTCAGGGTGGATATGGAAAGACCTCTGTTAGAAAGAAGCAACAGGTAGTCAAGAACTAGCTGAAGATCAGCAGGCTGGTAAGGACGTGTACGGCCGGTGGCGAAAGAGACAAAGGAGGTCCATTTGCGGGCATAGAGGTTCCTAGTGGAGGGTTTCCTGGAACTGGCAAGGACTTGATCTATTGTAAATTGATGAACCAGGCTGTGAGATGGAGGGATTGGAGTCCTGGATGACGAACTTGGCCGCGGTCTCTCGTCAGGAGATCTGGGTGCGTCGGGAGGCGAACGAGGTCGTGAGCCATTGCACGGAGAAGAGGAAACCACGGCTGTCTGGGCCACCACGGTGCAATTAGAATAATTTTGGGCTTGACATGTCTGATTTTGAGAAGTGTTTTCAGTATTAACGGCACTGGTGGAAAAGCATAAAGAAGGCCCTTCGGCCATCGGGCTGAAAGGGCGTCCCCCATGGAATTGTTGCCGATGCCCGCTCGGGAAAAGAAAGAAGGGCACTTGGTGTTGGACGGCGTCGCAAACAGGTCGGCTTGCGGGATGCCCCATCGAGTGCAGAGCTGTCGGAAGACGAGGGGTGATAGGGACCACTCGTGGGTGTCGCGCTGGAGGCGACTGAGGCGGTCCGCTATGACATTGTCGGTGGAGGAGATGTGGACAGCAACAGGATGGATTTGACGAGGGATGCACCATGTCCACAACTTGACTGCTAGGTGGAGTAGGGAGGCAGATCGAGTGCCCCCTTGTTTGTTGAGGTAGTATAAGGCCACGGTGTTGTCTGTGGTCACTTGTACCATGCGGTTGGATAGAAGGACCTCGAAAGCCTTGAGTGCTCTGAAGATAGCCAAGAGCTCTAAGTAGTTTATATGACGTGCTGCCTCCTGGGGGGTCCACCTGTGGTGTACAGACAGGTGATTGCAAGTGGCCCCCCAACCGATTTTGCTGGCATCTGTAGTGATGTTGATTGAGGGGTAGCGCTGTTTGAAGCATCGGCCCACAATGAGATTGTGGGGGGAATCCCACCACCGAAGGTTGGTCCTGAGTGAGGAGGTAACATGAAGGAGTTTGCAGGGAGGGTCCTTGTGAGGACGAAAACTGCGGAGAAGCCAGGTTTGAAGAGGACGCAATCTGAGGCGAGCATACGGGAGGATGTAAGTGGTTGAGGCCATGAGCCCGAGCAGATGCTGGGCATGGTGAGCAGTGACCGCTGTGTTGGAGAAGAAGGGACGAAGGGCGTTCCTGATTTTTGTGACACGGTCGGGTGCTAGGAAGGCTCTGGCCTTTGAGGAATCTAGCACAGCTCCTATGTACTGCACTTTGCGAGAGGGAATCAGAACGGATTTGCTGATATTGAGCTGGAGTCCGAGATTGGTGAGGACATTGATTGTGAAATTTTTGTGACGTTCTGCTTGTTGTTTTGAAGGGGCGACCAGGAGCCAATCGTCGAGATATGGGAAAATTTGGATATTTCGAAGACGCAGAAAAGCAGCTATGGGAGCCATGCATTTTGTAAAGACCCTCGGGGCGATGGAGAGCCCGAAGGGCAGGGCTTTGAACTGGTAAGCCAAATTTCCGACTTTGAATCTGAGGAATTTGCGATCCTGGGGGGCGATGGAGATGTGAAAGTAGGCGTCCTGGAGATCCAGGACGACAAACCAATGACCCTTCTGTAGAATGGGGATGATGGTGTCCAATGTTGCCATTCGAAACTTGTTGGTGGTAATGAAGGAGTTTAAGTTTCTGAGGTCTAGGATCGGTCGGAGCCCACCATCTTTCTTGGGTACGGTGAAGTATCGGGAGTAAAACCCGAGATGATCCCCCGGAGGTACAGACTCGATCGCACCTTTTTGAAGGAGGTCTGAGATTTCCTTTAGGAGCGGTGGGGAGGGAGGTGTTATGATGACGTTCCCCAACGGAGGTCTGTGATGGAAATGTATGTGGTAGCCGTTTCCGATAATTGACAGTACCCAAGAGTCCGTAGTCAGACGTTGCCAAGCGTGCCAGAAAGGTTTGAGTCGAATGTCCTTGACTGGAGAGGAAAGGTCAGGAAAACTGTTTTTGCTTGCGGTCGTAGCGCCTAGCAGACTGTTGGTGTCGCTGTCTGGAGGGCTGAGACGAACGCTGATACGGATGCCGAGTGTACGGTGAACGGTATCGTGATTGTGGAGGTTGTCTGACAGGCGTGTATTGTCGTCTCCAGGGCTGTTGGAGCGGTCTGGAGGAAGATTGGGTGGAGGTAGGTTGGTAAGTGTAAGAGCGGGCCGCCTTACGCATCTTCTGTATGTTATCTAGTGATGCGTTGGTGGAAGTCGCAAAGAGGCCTTCTCCATCGAAGGGCGCATCCTCAATACGGGTTCTAGCATCCTCAGTGATATTGGAAGTTCTTAGCCAGGCATGCCTGCGGAGATGAATAGCCGCTGTAAGCTGTTTGGAAGCGGTGTCAGTGAGGTGGAGTGAGGTAATCATTTGGTAATCCACTAAAGACAAGGTTTCAGCAAAATTCGCTTGAGCCTGAGCTTTGTGGTCGTCAGGAAGCATGTCAATGAAGGTTGGAAAAGATAGTAAAAGGTGGCGGATGTAGGCTTCAGTGGCACAAAGATAATTAAGTGCTCTGAGAGAAAAAGAAGCTAAGGAATAATGGCGTCTTCCAATCAAGTCCAATTTTCGAGCCTCTTTATTGCTTGGAGTAGTGGTAGAGTGGGATCTGCCTCGATTTTGGTTAGCATCTACAATAACCGAGTTTGGGAGTGGATGCTTAGCAAGAAACTCGGTGCCTTCTCCATGAGTTTTGTACAAGTTATCTATTCTACGTGGGATCAGCGGGTTGGAAGACGGTTTCGCCCAGGCTTCCTTAGCTCTATCGAGCATTGAAGGAATGAAGCCCATTCGTAAGGGGGGCGATCTGGATTTATGTAGGTGTCCAAAAAATTTACAAGATTCACTGGTGCTCGGAAGTTGGACTTGTAAGCCCATCACTTGGGCGATCTTGTGAACCATTTGAGCATATTGCTTAAAATCTTCCGAGGGTGTGATATGGTGATCGACCGTATCAGCTTCTGATTGTTTTGACTTGGACGCCGTGGAACGGTGAGAGAGTTGAGATTCCGCTTCCATGTCCGATTCCTCTGACAATGGACGGTCCATGGTAGCAGGAGAGTCAGGAGTCTGGGAGCGCTGTGTCTGCGAGGTATGATGAGCTTGATCTGAGAGGGCCGATTGGATTTGAGATGGGATGTTATGAGAACAGTCCTGTGCTTGATCTAGAAGTGAAGGGCGTTTAGCCCTGCGGCGTCTATGGCGAGCAGATGATGCCGAGGAAGCGGACGGGCTCATGGATGTTGATGAGTCCGAGGAAATGTGGCGATGGCGTCGTTTGCCAGACCGTTTGCCTCTACGATGTTTAGAGGGAGAAGATGAGGCGGAGGAGCTATGGCGTCGACGGCGCTTGTTTTTACGGTGACGAGATCGATGGTGTCTGTGACCCGACGCTGTGGAAGATGAAGAATCCGGCGTATCCATGCGTACCCGCTTTTTGTCTCGGCCGCGCGCTCTTTGAAGTGGTAGCGCCGATGCGGAGCGGCAGGGATCGGTGTCAGCTTGATCCCGGGAGGCAGCAGAAGTTAAGGCAGGTTGAAGAGCTCCTCTCGAGTGGGTAGACACCAAGCGTCCGGCGTCATCGTCAGTGAGCCGGGGTTGCACGAGTTGCGCAGGTGGATTTTGTAAAGCCTGCATACGCGCCAGGGGATCATAAGCCAGTGTGGCAAGATCCGTCTCGAGGGCTATCTGGCTGGATGGAAGGCCAGACGACATCAGTGGACTGGGAGGCTGATCGGTAGCAGAGACGGAGTGGGCTAGATGAGATGCCCAGTGATCCTGATGCCGAACACCCTGTGGAACCATGTCGGTATGGGTGGAGACTAGGGCGCTTTCTGCACCATGAGAGTCAGTTGCCGCAAGCGATGTTTGCTGCGGAGCCGGGGGTGTCGGTTTGGGGGAGAATGAAGTGCTCGACCCCACGCCTCTATCCTGGTGTTTATTAGAAGAGGATAAGTCCACTGGCAGCTTTTTCTTTTTCTGTTTGTCTTTGGATTTAGTGGAGACTTTAGACGAATTAGAGGGCATAGAAGCCTCAGAGTTATTCGGGTTATCCATGGGCTTTAGAGATTTCTCCCAGAGGAATACTTTCAGACGGCCGAGGCGATGTTTTAATGCCGGCTTGGTCAGTTTTTTACAGTGCACGCAGGTAGCAGTTTGATGTGTCTCTCCAAGACAGTATAGACAAAGGCTGTGTCCGTCTGCAATAGGTATTTTATTCGGACACGCCGTGCACCTTTTAAAAACGGCCACAGATGCCATAAACTGACGGCAGGGCCGTTAGCGAAGGGGCCTCCGCCCCGAAGGGCGGGAGGAAACCGAAAGAAACAAAAACTGAAAGGGAACCAAAACTTAGCGACGATAAAGGTAGCGGGGAGGGGGAACTGGGAGGATACTAAGAAAATAATAAAAGAAATAAATTTATAAGTAAGTAAGAACACTTCCCTTTGTATTTGCAGGAGCAAGAAGGACGCGTGCTATCGCAGCGGCGGCAAAAAGGAACTGAGCTCCAGGCGGGAAGCGCGAGGAGCATGCGCACTGAAGGGGAGGGGCGTTACCTTTTCAGCTTGGAAGGACCGGCAATCGTCGCGCAGGCGCGCAACTACCCTATGTGTGGATTCACAGAGTCCACGAAGAAGAAAAGAAGTTTATTTATTACAAAGTAGAATAAAAATCATTAAGGGTAACATGTTGAAGTACAAACAAAAAGAATATTGCTCAAACCCAGTTAAGTTTAGTAACTAATAAAGTAGAACATATGCACACCCAGTTCCCAAGTCTAGACACTTAATTTTCCTCATAGACATTCTAAAAGTCTTATCTCTTGTCTCTCTATCTTTTCTCTGGTAAGTGTAGGTTCCTATCTATTCCAATCTGATTCTCTCAGACTCTAGCAGATTCCCTGTCTGATTAAATCAGTGCTGTGCAGAGCCTTAAATCCCCTCAGGCCACTCCACAGACTCTCTCATTGGTCTATAAACCCACCAATCAGTACAGACACTTCTCATGAATTATTTATTACATGTAAATGTCACATTTCTACATATTATATACCAACATCTGCCTGATTTAGTAGTTTAGGACACTTTCAGGGTCATTTAAATCCTCATTAACTGGGCTACCATGGTATAACAATGGAATATTTATTAACTATGCTTGTGCATATTTGGTATATATATATGCATGTTAGGGTGGATTCGGGTTTCTTCCCGTGTAGAACACCCATCACCAGGGTCGTTAAGAAACAAAAGGCTGATGGACA
>JAHTLZ010000120.1:456034-470223 GCA_023846285.1 Phrynocephalus versicolor
AAAGAAAGAAAGAAAGAAAGAAAGAAAGAAAGAAAGAAAGAAAGAAAGAAAGAAAGAAAGAAAGAAAGAAAGAAAGAAATTTGGGCAGGTATCCTTTTCATAGGCAGTGTGCAGCCTGGAAGCCATGTGACTCCCTTGCCTCTTCTGTGTTTCCTTGCCAATGGCCTCCTGCCACTGCCAAATTTCCAGTGCCTCTACTGAGAGACAAGGTTTGAAGAAAGAGATTGTACTCCCAGTGCCCTTCCAAGAAAATGATTCCACTGAGAAACAAAGTATGTGCTTCCTACACAGCACGTGTCCCTGCAGAACTGACGTGATTTAGGCAGAAACGTGGAGTGGGGAAGGAATGTGGATTGAATGTTGATGGGGAAGCCCATGTTGGGTTGGGGAGAAAGTAAGTGCATCTGGTTCTCTGTATTCTGGTAAAATGCCCTTCGCTCCAACATGCCTGGTCTATATACAATATGTATAAAAACTTTGGGCAAAACAAGCATATGCAGATGTGCACCATTTACTGCTCAGCACCCTCTTTAGTTTTCCACGGAGAGCTGCTGGGGCTGACTTGACATGCCATTTAGATTGCATTGGCATCAAATCGGAGCAGACCTTCCTCTGTGCTTGGCATACAAATGGGCCTGTAACTCTTGCCCTTGCCCTTGCCATCCACAGGAATTCACAAACTAATTCACTCAAAACACAGATCATTTTTATCTTTTAATTGGTCTTCCTACATTCATTTTAATTGTACAAACCTGTTAAATTCTAGCAGAATGAAATATTTGCTTCCTTTCTAACACAGAACAATCCCAGATTTTAATTGCAAGCCCTCCATTCCACTAATATAATTTCGCTCTGGAGTCTGCTTTCTTAGAAAACAAAGGTCATATAAACATTGACAGTGCCTGCTTAATAAATGTGCCTGTTTTGTTTATATGCAGTTTTTAGCTTTAAAAAAAGCCCTTCTTTTTAAACTGAAATCTTTTGTTCAAATGAAAATAAATGATCTGGAAAAAATAGGTAGTTACAAATTAACATTCTTGAGAATGTGTTACATCTCAGGGCAGCACTAACAATTTGTTCTCAAAGTACTCTTCAGCATAATTTTGTTTAAAATGATAATATTTAAATAAGTTAACAACTTTTCTTCTAATCACCATTATCAGAAAACTGCAAAGGGCAAGAGTGCTGAACATAAGTTTTATGAGACTGTTGGAAAAGCAAAATACTTTCCACAAATAGTTGATCATTTTTATTTTCTTTACGGATATAAATAACATATTTATTTTATTTATTTATTTTGAATATTTTTACCCCACCTTTCTCCTTGGAAAAGTACCCAAGGTGGCTTACAATAATGAGGGAAATATAGATATTTAAGTTAAGAGTTTGAAGATTTGATGGTCTTGTTCAGTGTTGCTCAATGTTAAAGCTATTTGTTAAATATGAAAATAGCCTACAATATTATTTATTTACTAAATTAACTAGAAACTATTTTAAGTGGTCAGTCAATGCACCGTGAAGACCAGATAAGACCATTGTTAACTCTTGTTAACTAGACAGGCCAGTTTAACATAGAAGTTTGGTCTTCGTTTATGGAACATCTAATTAATTGAATATTTGGATATGAAAAATGAAAAATGGAATGTGGAAACCAGCTTGAGATATCAGTTTGTTAGATCTGTAAATGTTAGCCAGGCAAAGAAAGAAAGGGACTTTTCCTTTTAATACAACAAGAAACAGAGAGATCAAGATGTAACACTTTCTTTTTTTCTTTTAATCACCCATTAAGTACTAATCTTAGGGCGTTTATACACGACCCCTAAACTCCGGGGCAAATGGCTCCCAGCTCCGGAGCTTAAAAATGTTTCCCCACCAGCTCCAGAGTTTAGAGGAAATTAAGTGCGACCACGCACACCTAAGCACAACCCAGCACACTTTTCTTGTACCTGCTCTTGTGAGGGGAAAATTCCTTGATGCGGATGTGCCGGGCTCTCCTCGCTTAACTTTGTACTTTACTATCATCACTTTTTGTATTAGACAAAAATAGATGTAAGCATATACCTACTATATATTGAATTATTCAATATAATCTAAGCTGTTCAATTAAATGAATAATTAATTTTTATGATTGGGAACATTGCTAAGACTAAACTAGCTAATACAATATTGTAATCTATTATCTAGTTTTGTACTACCTGAAGACAGAGATAAGTAAAAACGAATATAATATTGATGGAAGAATATTAGAACAACATTAATGGAAAAATATTTATTAAATATGGAAATATGAAATAATCTTGTTTAAGATGAAAAGAGAAATATGAAACAACTAGGCCAATTTATTGGGGGGAAATCCTCCTAATATATGTAACATGGCAGGAGATAAGTAATGTATCTCTTTTTACTTTGATAGTTTTAAAAATAAAAAAAATATTTTTAAAAAAGAAGGAATCAAAGAGAACTGTCCCATTGCTCTTTTAAAGACCCTCACTCTCTTCTTGGCAGTTGCCATAGGAACTACCAAACCAATAATACTTTTCTGTTGCTGGTTGTTAGGGGAAAAAAAGCAGGGGAGGGGATGGAATCAGCATTCAGATCAGCAGACCTTCTGTTTTCCCTGCATCCCTCAGCTTATGAGCTGGACTTGTCATTTGTGCTCGGCACTTACAGGAAATGGTTTTCATGAGATAGGAGAACCACATGCTGTAAATATAGCCATAGATTGGACAAGTATCTGTATTAGGACAGAGTATAATAAAAAGGCACAGGTCAGGTCAACAATAATCAGTGTGCCCTTTATTTGGGCATAAACTGGGTATGGAGCCCATATCCATCTCTAATATCTGGCATGACTCTCCTTATTTCTTTGAGTGTCTATTTGGTTATTTCAATTCCTCTGCCATTGCTTTCCTTCTTTGTTTCATCTTCTGTATTGCAGTATCATCATCACCAGTTGCTTTGTTTCTCCTTATTCCTATTTCTTTATTGAATATCTTAGAAAAATGGCAGTCTGTTTTAGGAACAAAAACTAGGACTACAAAGTTTGTAAGTCATCCACAGGACTTAGCATGTTTAAGAAATATAATGAGATGATTTTTTTTAAAATCTGGTTTTTGATGGCCCGATGAAAACAGTATAGAACGATTTTTTTTGTTTACAATATTCTATACTGTATAATTTTATATATTACTTGTTCTCGTGTATTGTAATAGGCTCCAATCCCTGCAAATAAATCACAAATAAGATCTGAACAAATTAAGCAAACCTACATAAACTCTAAAGGGTAGCATAGTTAGCACCACTAAGGAATGAAAATGATTGTTGGTGTCTAGTGAGATCAGATGGCAAACCCCATCTGAAGGCAATCTGTACAGAAAGCTTTCCAGTGTGTTTAAATATTTGATAACATTTGGCTGACATAACCCACCTGATCTCAGCTCTTGCTCGAAGTGTGAGGATGGGATTTCTTCTCCTTGCAAGTAGAAACAGATTGAATCCAGATAGTCACACAGAAAGATAAGAAATAGCTCCAAGATTTGAAGGTCCAAAATGTGTAAAACACTGTGATTCCACTAAATATTCTACTTTGGAAAATAAAGCTCCTGCAAAGATCAGTCCCAGCTCCAGCCATCTTTGTATGGATGAGCCAGAGCAAGTATTTGGGGTGGGAGTGGGGGGGGGTCCACATCCAACAATTTTCTCAGTAATATATTTTTAAAGTGTTAATTTGATAAGAAAGATTCAAAATTTTAATGTTGTATGAAAATGCAATGATAATAGTGCCTTGGGTTCTTCAAATTATACACTACAAGAAGGAGGCAGACTAAACAAAAATGTAACTTTTAAACTGGGCTTCAGATCAGCACCGTATTTGGCACAGTGGTAGTGGACATCTGTTCTGGTCTCTTACCAAACTCCGTAAAGTTTGGGCAAAGGGTTTTTGGTATTTTTAAAAAAGTAAAACTGTTTTCTCTGCCACCCTTTCAGAAATAGGCAACCCCAAATTTAAAGTTGTGCACACAAGGCTTGTCTGCTCAGTTGGAGCAGGTTAAAGTATGCTATAGAGGGCCCCTTGGAAGTCTGGTATGCCATGGGCTGGAGTAAAGCTACCACACCCCTACCTACAGCTCGATCTGTCAGAAACAGCTTGGGGGCAGTGGTGGTGGTGGGGCTTTAATTCAGCCCACAGATCTAGCTTCAGGCAACAGGCTGCAGCGAGATCCATGGGCTGGAGTAAAGGCACCGACCCCCCTCCCTACAGCCTGAGCTGTCAAAACTGGCTGGGTGATGGGGGCATGCATGGGGAGTGTGGCTTTACTCCAGCTGACAGATCTCGCTGCAGCCTGCCACCTCTCCCCTTACCATCCAAAACACTGAACCCCAAACTGCTCCAAATTTGGGAAACTTCCAGGGAAGAGTCCAAAGAACAAACCATCTCAAAAATAGCTTCTTTTTAAGAGCAATATTGGCCTTAAATGGAAATCCTGGACTTTGAAGTCAGCTTATTTTATATGTCACATTTTAGTCATTTTATATGTCATATTATGTGTTGTACCTGTTTTTAAATCTATGTGAAATGTTTTAAATGAGTTTTATATAGCAACCACAAAATTTCGTTGTTCCTGCAAGGGGGCAATGACAATAAAGATTCCTATTCCTAAAGAAGCTCCCCCAGTTCAGTTTCCAAACTGAAAAACTGTGGTTTTGTTTGGTTCGAGCTGAAATGGTTTCATTTCATTTCGTAATGGAAAAAATTGTTACGTAACAAAATGACAAAACAGCATGTCACTTTTCATTTTGTGCCAATCTCTTATTGTGGGCTTTTTGTTTGTTTGTTTTAGATTTTGTTGTTTTGTTTTTGTCTTGTGTTTACATTTCTTAAAAGTTAAGCAGCATATTTTCATTGCTCCTATAAAGCTTAAACATTACTTCTTCTGCTGCTGCTCTGCTGACAGGAGCCAGAAAGGTGCTGGTACAACTGCTCTGGATGTCTGCTGGTTCATTCCACCAAAGAAATTGTCTGATCACTGACCAGTATTTTTCTGTGTTTTTTTATTATTAGCTGCAGCACCCAATATAAAACACGTATTAAATAACAACCTTGTATTATGTGTGAAAACATTTTCTATTTTTTATTTCATTGTATTTTCATCTTTGTTTGAAACTGGTTGATAAAGTACCTTGGGCCACAATTCTGTAGAAATGGTAGCAAAAGGAAGGAAGGAATTTCCAAACATGTTTGCATTTTTTTTGCAAAAGGATACCTAACTCTTACATTGCAGAAAGAAATGTCTGTGGAGATTCTCAGTCATCCAGGTGAAGTTATTTGGGAGTTTAGTCATGGCAACTGGACTTCTTTTCTTATGGGATCCAAATGTTTCACTACCCATCAAGGCAGCTTCTTCAGCCTGAAAACATTGGTGGGAGGCTTCTAATATATATTCACTTTGGTTTCACCCAAGATACAGTTGTAGAAATTAGAGATGGGCACGACTTGAAAAAAAAATTTTTTTCGAGTTGTCGTTAGTCGGGCCGGTTCCGTTTCGGCTCGTTTCCGTTTTTCGTGAAAAATCACAAAAATTAGTCGGTTCGTTTTTTCGTTTTTTGTTTTCGTTAGTACTGGTTTGGGGGGGTGTGGGGTCCTAGAGGCACCTCTGTGGGGTAGGTGCCTCCTCTGGCCCGCTAGGAAGGGAAATTGGGCTCCTGGAGGCACCCGTGGGTGCCTCCTATCCTCACCCACTAGGAAGGGAAAGCAGGCTCCTGGAGACCCCTCAACATGGGGGTCTCCTCTCCTCACCTGCTGCTGCAAAAGGGCATGCATAGCCATATGGTTATGCATACCAGTTGCAGACTATGAGACCAGTGTGGACAGGCAGAACCCTGAGCCATAGGGTGATGCCTAAGGCTCTTGTAGCCGCCGTGTCCCACAAAGAAGGGAATCGTACTTGCGTAGTGCAGTGCAAGTAGATCTGGCTTAGGGTTAAGGTGGGTTAGTGCAAGGGCTAGGGTTAGGCTAGTGACGGGTAAGGTTTGGGTGGGCTAGTGGGTTGCACCTCTGGGTGCCTCTCTGACCCACTAAGAAGACAGTGTACTGTGACGTATGAGTAAGGAGTCAAGGATTAGGGTTAGGGTTAGGGGGCTAGGGCAGGGTTTAGTGGTCTTTTTGGCACATCCCAGAAGTCTCAGTGGCCAAGTGGCCATGCGATTGGTGGGATGGCTCCAAAAATTTGCATGGTCCACTCCCACATGGCCACTCGGCCAGCCCATCATTGTGCAGGTGTAAATAAAATAAAATAAAATAAAATGGAGGACAGAGGAGGAGAGGAGAGACATTTTGTTGCAAGAAAAAACCCACTGCTACTGTAAAAAATCTGGCAGTTTATAGCAATTTTCACATGTTTCTGTGGTGCTTGTGTGTTTTTGGACCACGATTTAAAAAAAAAAAATTGCGGTCGCCGCCCCATTTTGGATCCCCCGCCCGCACCGCATGGCATGGCGACTCGAGTCCGGCTGCCCAGGACAGGAGGGGGGGAAGCCAGGACCTCCCCTCCAGAAACCACCCCTCTGGTAGGTGCCCTGAGCCCTTAGTCAGCCAGGCATATTTCCGCCTGCTTTTTGGCCCAGGAATGGGTGGGGGAAGTTTAAAACTTTTTTCCTGTGCCGTGCCGCTTGCGCTTGAATTGCGGCGGCCGGCGGCGAGACTTGTGCGGCTTGTTGCTGTGAGCCTGCGGCGAGTCCCACCAGAGCAGCCCAGGACGGAGGAGGGGGGGAGGCCGGGGACCCCTCCAGAAACCACCTCTCTGGTAGGTGCCCTGAGGCACGGCAGGCATATTTCCGCCTGCTTTTTTGGCTGGAAATCGGGTTTTTTTTTACTTTTAAAAACTTTTTTTCTGTGCCGCTTGGCATCATGGGATGCCGTGATGCCAGGAACGACCACGACAAATCAGACCAAATTGTTCATTCGTCGGTTCGAGCTCGAATTCTGGCGGAGTAATTCCCGTTACCGTTTCCGTTGAGTAACGGAACCGAGTAACGGAAACGGAAACGGGAATACCGCTAAGTCATGCCCATCTCTAGTAGAAATCCTGCAAGACGCTCCCTTCATTTTGACCCCCCAAAAGTTCTAAATAGCCACTAACACGATTTCTTCCAGACATGTTATAGGTCAGTGGTAGTGAACCTTCAGCACTCCAGATGTTTTGGACCACAAATCCCAGTAATCTGAGCCTAGATTGCCAATGACAAAGGACTGTGGGAGTTGTGGGTCCAAAACATCTGGAATACTGAAGGTTCGCCATCACTGCTATAGGTGGTCTCAAACACATTTTTGACTGGTGCTGTTTTTGTCTTTAAATGTTTTTAATATCTGTATATTTTGTTATAAAATTGCTGGTCGAATAGCTCAGTGAGTATGGTATCGAGCTGTAGAGGCAAAGACTGGGAGTTCAGTCCCCCACTGTGCATTGCAGAAGAGCCAGCCTATGTGTCTTCAGGCAAGCTGCACGGTCCAAGGGAATGGTAAACCACTTCTGAGTACTCTCTACCTAGAAAACGCCCCAAAGGATCACATGCTTATGGTTATATCTTTTTTATAGAAAGGTAGGACTAAATAGCTGAAAAATAAATGAATCTGCAAGAGAAGGCAAAATCATCACCTAGTAGCTGCCACTGGGAGCTGCCTCCTCTTGTACGAAGTGCCTCAAAATGATGCTACATCAAACTGCAAAATGGTGCATGACAGCCAAGACCGAGTAGGACTAATGCTGACTTTTTTCCACCCCCACCATCAATCTTTAACTTACACCTCGAATTAGAATTGCTCCTTTATCTCGACACATCAGGAGACAAAATAACGGTGGGGGTGGGGGATAACATGTTAGTTTAACACTTTCCTGTCCAGATGACTGACGATGTCTCTTCTTCCACATCTTCATAAATTATAATTTAACATATCAGGGAGAGGAAAGAAAACACTGTGCAAGATAAGATGGATGCCATTTCAAGAAACTCATTTTGTTTCCAAAAACTATCCCAACAATTGTCAACATAATTTCTTGCATTTACTTTAATTCAGGCATGTCCAAAGTCAGGCCCGGGGGCCTAATGCAGCCCATTTTCAAATTTTGAGTGGCCACAGCCTCTTCTCCCCACTGGCTCAGCCTGTCATGCATTCCTGCCCGCTGGCCCCTCCCCATACCGGATGCAGATGTCAGCTTGCAGTTCTACGGTTTGCCTGTCCCCCCTGCCTCTGTCTGTCCCCCCAGCCATCTGCCCATCCTACTCGCCCCTGGTTCCATTGCTTCAGCATCCTCCCCGCCTCCTTGCATGTCCTAGAGACTTGTCCAAAGTCCAGCCAAGGGGCCAAATGTGACTGAATAGTCAGCCCCCACACATTTTCACCTCACCAAATATGGCCCTCCTTGCAAAAAAATTGGACACCCCTGCTTTAATTCCTCATTTTACATTATTCACATATCATCCTGCAAATGGAATTATAATGTCAATTAATGCAGATGGATTATATTCATGCTGAAGAACAAAGCCACCGAAAACATTATTCTAGTGTCAGAGATATTGTTTCAACAAAAGAAAGGCACAACATGCTGTTTACCAAAAGCACTCTGCTATACACTGGTTACCACTCTTGAAAAGATAAATGAACTGTAGGGACAAAAGATGTATTATGGATGTTGCGGTTTCCTTTTGCTAGCCTTTGTTTCAACTCACAGGCAGTTATTTACCAGAGGGGCTGTGCCTCAAGAAGCGAAAAATATTAAAAGAAATACAGTGGACCCTTGTATAACAAACAGTGTGTATAACATAAAATTTGTACAACATAAAAAATTCCGGAGATAGGGGAAATTTGCTTAACATAATCGCCTATGGGGAGAATCCATACAACATAAAAATGGGATTACTCCATTTTCAATGCACTCCTATGGGAATTTGTATAAAGGAAAATTTGTTTAACACAATTTCATTTGGAACGAATTAATTCCTTTATACAAGGTACCAGTGTACTATGGATTTTGGGAGGGCTGATTTGTGTTTTCTTTTTTTCTTTTTACTACATGATGCAAAGGGAAATGCAAATCATCCTGGAGCTCCCTATTCTCAATTGAAAGTTTTTCCTCTCATCCTCTAGGCTTCGGCTTCTTGGAAAAAAATGAATCTTTTCATTTTAGTTCTGACATGTGATCAACTGAACCAATGCATCAAAAGAGAGAGAGAGTGCTTTCACATCTTCTATCTGACCTCTAGCCTCACAAGGGCAAAGTGCCTGTTTGTTTGCATGTGTGTGTGTGTGTGTGTGTGTGTGTGTGTGTGTGTGTGTGTGTGCGCGCACACACACACACAAACCCCTCCCCCCTCCACTCTTCTCCCCCCACCCCCCAAAACAGGCAGAAGCCAGTGTATATCCAGGAACAGGGTACGAAAAATCCAGTCATTTTTTTTTCTCCCAAGGTCTGCCTGTCTCAAGTAGAAGAAGACTTTTCCTGTCTCTATTTACCTGCAGAGGAAAGAAGACCAAGGCATTTTTCTTGGGTTTATTCCTCACCTGGCTTCCTTGATTTTCTCTGTTTCTATTCTCACACAAACAGCCCCACAAACAAGACATATTCTTTATAATTTGTGGAAAGATAATTGGATCTAATTATATCTGAAGAAATAGACTTGTCCACAAAAGCTCACATTAAAATATAAGATAGTCTTTAAGGTGCCACCACTTTTTGTCCTCTATACATTATTTATTTTTGTTTTGTTTTTGCCTGACATACTAATGACATTAGGAAGCAATGATTACAAGCTTCTCATCTTGTATGCCGGGCCCTTTTGCCTGTAACACCTGCTGGTGCATTGAAAATTCCCTGTTTCTGTCTGTGAATACAGTTATTGTGGAGAGATGCAAAGAAACCTGTATAACTTCACAGAGACTTCACAGAAAATGAATGCAAGTGAATGTACCTTTCAAAATTATTTTGTTGTGGCTATTAATTTTTTTAGTACCATATATACTCCTGTAAGTACTCCTGTATTATGGAGAAAGCCAGAGAGTTCCAGAAAAACATCTACTCCTGCTTCATCGACTATGCCAAAGCCTTTGACTGTGTGGACCACAACAAACTATGGCAAGTCCTTAAAGGAATGGGAGTGCCTGACCACCTTATCTGTCTCCTAAGAAATCTATATGTGGGACAAGCAGCAACCGTCAGAACTGGATATGGAACAACTGACTGTTTTAAAATTGGGAAAGGAGTATGACAAGGTTGTATACTGTCACCTTGCCTATTTAACTTATATGCAGAGTACATCATGAGAAAGGCAGGTCTGGATGAATCACAAGCCGGAATTAAGATTGCCGGAAGAAATATCAACAAACTCAGATATGCAGATGATACTACTCTGATAGCAGAAAGTGAGGAGGAATTAAAGAACCTCTTAATGAGGGTGAAAGAGGAGAGTGAAAAAATGGGCTGAAGCTCAACAGAAAAAAAAAACACCTAAGATCATGGCCTCACGGTCCCATCACCTCCTGGCAAATAGAAGGGGAAGAAATGGAGGCAATGACAGAGTTTATTTTCTTGGGCTCCTTGATCACTGCAGATGGCGACTGCAGCAACGAAATAAAAAGACGCCTGCTTCTTGGGAGGAAAACAATGGCAAACCTAGATAGCATCCTAAAGAGCAGAGACATCACTTTGCCAACTGAGGTCAGGATAGTCAAAGCTATGGTTTTTTAAGTAGTGATGCATGGAAGTTAGAGTTGAACTATAAAGAAGGCTGATCACTGCAGAATAGAGATGGGCATGACCAGAAAAAATTATGTTTCGAGTTGTCGTTTTTCGGGACGGGTCCGTTTCGGGTCGTTTCCGTTTTTCGTGAAATTTTTCAAAAATTTGTCGTTTCGTTTTTCGTTTTTTCGTTTGTCGTTTCTACCTGCTTTTTGCACGATTTTAAAGCATTTCCGGGGGCTGCCAGAGCTTTTTATGCCCTCTGTGGCTGCCAGACCTGCCCAGTCTGCAACCTCGGCATGCTATTGGTTGAAGTTTTTCAAGAATTTACATGACCCCATCACATGGCTTGCCTCCATGTTGTGGCTGGAGTGGCGACATCCATTTTGTCATCCTTAAAGTGAAAAGAAAAATACATCGTGATGGGAGAAGACAAAACCAAACATTTTAAGGACCCCAACCCCCTGGTAGGTAATAATTTCAAATAATTCTCGCATTATCGCTGCATTTTAATGGATGTCCAGGGCGTTTTAATACCCAAGAAATCAATATTAGGCATCTGGGAGCCATTTTGGGTCAATGTCCCCAACTCCCCTTAAAGGAAAAAAAAATACAGCGATCTGAGA
Source organism: Phrynocephalus versicolor (assembly GCA_023846285.1). Classification (NCBI taxonomy): domain Eukaryota; kingdom Metazoa; phylum Chordata; class Lepidosauria; order Squamata; family Agamidae; genus Phrynocephalus; species Phrynocephalus versicolor. The sequence continues at coordinate 467,394 of JAHTLZ010000120.1, forward strand.
AAAGACATAAATGCACGTTTTAAGGACCCCCCACCCCCCTGGTAGGTATTATCAGACAGTATAAATAATTATCGCTGCGTTTTTATGGATGTCCAGGGTGTTTTTTAACATTTAAAAAACAGCTCATTTCATTGCGGGCCGCCAGTAACAGAAACGAAACTAACGACCACAATTTTCGTGGGTCGTTTCGTTTCGTTCAATTTCCAGCACAATTTTCGTTTGTTGTTTCGTTACGTAACGGAAACGACAAATGGAAACGGAAACGAAAATTTCGTCGAGTCGTGCCCATGTCTACTGCAGAATAGATGCTTTTGAGCTGTGGTGCTGGAGGAGAGTCTTGAGAGTCCCCTGTACTGCAAAGAGATCAAACCTATCCATCCTGAAATTAATCAACCCCGAATGTTCACTGGAAGGACAGATTTTGAAGCTGAGGCTCCAGTACTTTGGCCACCTCATGAGGAGAGAGGACTCCTTGGAAAAGTCCCTGATATTGGGAAAGATTGAAGGCAACAGGAAAAGAGGACAGCAGAGAATGAGATGGTTGGACGGTGTCATCAATGCAACCAATATGGATTTGACAAAACTCCGGGAGGCAGTAGAAGATAGGAAGGCCTGGCGAGCTCTGGTCCATGGGGTCATGAAAAGCCGGACATGACTGAACAACTGAACAACAGCAACGTACTCCTGTATAATTCGAGTTTTTCAGCCCTTCTTTTTGTCTGAAAAAAAAAAGGCCCTCAACTTTTACTCAGGTCAATATAAAGTTGGGGGCTGGAGGAATCGGGGGAGGTGGCATGGGTCGTGTTCAGCTTCGCCCCACTTCACCCAGGATCTAGCACCCGAGGTGCCCAGCAGTGGCAGCTGCAGAGCACGAGAGGTGGGACCTGGGGGATGGAGGAGGTGGCACCGGTGGTGTGTGGCTTCGCCCGCCACCGAGGTGCCTGCTAGTGGTAGTGGCAAAGCAGGAGAGGTGGGGTGGGGGATGGGGGAAGGTGGCATGGGTGGTGTGCAGCTTTGCCCCACTTTACCTGCTACTGAGTTGTCTGACAGCAGTGGCAAAGCAGGAGAGGTGGGGCCCGGGGGATGGGGTGAGGTGGCACTGATGGTGCAGGGCTTCACCCCACTTTGCCCGCCAGCGAGGTGACCAGTGGTGGCAGCAGCAAAGCAGGAGAGGTGGGGGATGGGGATGGGGGAGACAGCACTGGTGGTCTGTGGCTTCTCCCTGCTTTGCCGGCCACTGAGATGACCGGTGGCAGCTGTGGCAGTGAAGCAGGAGAGGTGGGGGACTGGGGGGATTCGGGAGGCAGAACCGGTGCTGCACATCTTCACCCTGCTTCACCCACTACTGAGGTGCCTGGCAGCAGCACAATGCAGGAGAAATGCCCGGGAGCTGGAGTTGCCATCCCTCCGTCATTTTCTTCGGCCATAGAGAGCGGCTGTTGTCCATGGGGAGCACCGGCTCTTTGGGGGATTCCCCCTTCCTGACCCTCCTCCACCTCCTCCATGCCCCCTTAAAGCTGGGGGGGATTAGGGGCTTACTTTCTACCTCCCCTTCCAGGATCTATTCGGGTGTGTTGATGGGCCAACTCCCCCCCCCAAAAAAAAATCCTGGAAAGGAGCTATAGCCAAGTCTGTGTTTCCCTCCAAACGATGAAAAAGGAGGCACAGGAAGGGACTCTTTTAGAAAACAGCTCCTACCCTTCTGGTTTTCTCTCCCACCTTCCCTCTAGGAATGGCAACTCAGTGACATTAAGGGAGGCGGGGAGAGAGAGAGAGAGAGAGAGAGAGAGAGAGATCTCCACCACCACCCAAACCGGCTCCTGCACCCCCTCTCGGCCATGAGTTGTCCCCCTCCAAGGACAGGCAGGAGCAGGAGCAGTGAAGACCACAACAGCCTCATCATACTTATTATTACTGTATATAAAGCTAAATTGCAAAAGGAACTGCAATGTCAACATCACCAGCTTAGCTATAAAAAGAGTACATGCCCTCCACTTCTGACAAGTAAACATTCATTCATCCCCCTGTTTTCTGTTTCATTTGGTACTAAGCAGAGATGGCATTGAAGTGTTGTGCCAGTCAAGGTACTTTCCCTCTTGAGCCTTTATGTTTGAGAGTGGAATCGGGGAGGGTCTCTTTTTATCTCTTGTACTAGCATTTCCCACCTGAGACTTATACTCAAGTCAATGTTTTCCCAGTTTTTTGGGGTTACATTAGGGACCTCAACTTATAGTTCGGTCAACTTATACTTGAGTATATATTGGTATTTACTGGTTTCTCTTAAGCATGCTGTATGTTAAAAACACATACTTTGGTTAACACTGAGACGTTTTCCAGCAGGAACACACATATGCTCGAAGTACATTTATTTTTCTTTTCTTTCTGTAACAAATCCCTTCTCCTATTCAAGATCCTTCTTTTGTTTCTGACACAGAATGGTGTCAAATTCAAGATCAATTATATCTGCACAGCATTTTGTATCTTCCCAGCATCATGCTAAGAGACACAAGCTGTAGTGGGATGTCCATTCTTTAGAAAAAGACTGAAAAAAATAGCTTTCTCTCATCTTTTATGCTGGTTTGAGCAAATTGCTAATTGTTGTTAATCCATACTTTAGGACTTTGAGCTGCTTAAGAGGAATTCCCAAATTCCATGTTAGCCTAGCCTAGTGAGGAAATTTAGATAGCTTGTCTCCTCAATTATTAATTTGAATTATGCAGGACCCTAGGGACTTGTGGGGATCTGGCACACTTTACAATGGCAGCATTCTAGACACCAAAAAGAGGGATGTCTGATGTCAGACTAACTGAAAAATATGCTGGTCTCAACA